>JAGIQG010000391.1:0-33164 GCA_024679065.1 Sphyrna mokarran | reverse complement strand
GGGGCCAGAAACAGTGGATGTTGAAACAGGGGGCCAAAAACAGGGGACCAAAAACAGGGGGCCGCAAACAGGGAGCCTGAAACAGGGGGCACGAAACAGGGGCACGAAACAGGGGCCGTGAAACAGGGGGAGTGAAACAGGGGGAGTTAAACATTGGGCATGAATCATTGGGCGTGAAACAGGGGGTGTGAAACAGGGGAGCGTGAAACAAAGGGCGTGAAACAGGGGGCGTGATACAGGGGGCTTGATATAGGGGACATGAAACAGGGGGATAGAAACAGGGGGACAGAAACAGGGGGCCAGAAACAGGGGGTCAGAAACAGGCGGTGAGAAACAGCGGGCCAGAAACAAGGCGCGAGAAACAGGGTGCGTGACACAGGGGGCCTGAAACAGGGGGCCAGAAACAGGGGTCGAGAGGCAGGGCGCACAAAACAGGGGGCGCGAAACAGTGGGCGTGAATCATTGGGCGTGAAACAGGGGCGTGAACCGGGGGGCCAGAATCAGGGGACCAGAAACGGAGGGCCAGAAACTGGGGGCCAGAAATAGAGAGCCAGAAACAGTGGACGTGAAAGAGGGGGCGTGAAACAGGTGGCGTGAAACAGGGGGCCAAAAACAGGGGACCAAAAACAGGGGGCCGCAAACAGGGAGCCTGAAACAGGGGGCACGAAACAGGGGCACGAAACAGGGGGAGTGAAACAGGGGGCGTGAAACAGGGGGAGTGAAACAGGGGGAGTTAAACATTGGGCGTGAAACATTGGGCGTGAAACAGAGGGCGTGAAACAGGGGAGCATGAAACAGGGGGCGTGAAAAAGGGGGCGTGAAACAGCGGGCCAGAAAAGGGGGCGTGAAAGAGGGGGTGTGAAAGAGCAGGTGTGAAAGAGGTGGTGTGAATCAGGGGGCGTGCAACAGGGGGCATGAAACAGGGGGCCAGAATCTGGGGGCGTGAAAAAGGGGGCGTGAAAAAGGGGATGTGAAACAGGGCTCGTGAAACATGGGGAATGGAACATGGGACTTGAAACAGGGGGTGTGAAACAGGGGGCGTGAAACAGAGGGTGTGAAACAGGGGGCCACAAACAGGAGGCCAGAAACAGTGGGCCAGAAGCAGCGGGCCAGAAACAGGGGGGAAGAAACAGGGGATGTGAAACAGTGGGTGTGAAACAGGTGGTAGGAAACAGGGGGCAAGAAACAGGGGGCAGAAACAGAGGGAGTGAAACAGGGTATGTGAAACAGTGGGTGTGAAACAGGTGGGAGGAAACAGGGGGCAAGAAACAGGGGGTGTGAAACAGGGGGCGTTAAAAAAGCGTGGTGAAACAGGGTGACTGAAACAGGGTGCATGAAACAGGGGTCGTGAAACAGTGAGCCTGAAAAAGGGGGCATGGAACAGGGGGCGCAATTCAGGGGGTGCAAAACTGTGAGCGTGAAACAGGGAGCATGAAACAGGGGGCCTGAAACAGGGGCCAGCAACAGGGGGCCAGAAACAGTGGGCCAGATACATGGTGCCAGAGACAGGGGGTGTAAAACACGGGGCCAGAAACAGGGGGCGTGAAGCAGAAGGCGTGAAACAGGGGGAGTGAAACACGGGGAGGGTAACGGGGGCGTGAAACAGGGGGCGTGAAACAGTGGGCACGAAACAGAGGGCCTGAAACAGGGGGTGTGAAACGGGGCGCAAAACAGGGGGCGTGAAGCAGGGGGCCAGAAACAGGCGGCCAGAAGCATGGGGCCAGAAACACAGGCCACAAACAGGATGCATGAAACAGCCGGCAAGAAACAGGGGGCGTGAAACAAGGGGCGTGAAACAGGGGTCGTGAAACAGGGAGCCACAAACAGGATGCGTGAAAAAGCGGGCAAGAAGCAGGGGGCGTGAAACAGAGGGCGTGAAATAAGGGTCGTGAAACAGGGATCCTGAAACAGGGGGCCAGAAACAGGGGGGCTGAAAGAGGTGGCCAGAAACAGGGGGCGTGAAACAGGGGGTGTGAATCAGGGGGCCAGAAACAGGGGGCCAGAAACAGGGGCCAGATACAGGGGGCTAGATACAGGGGGCCAGAAACAGGGGGCCAGATACAGGGGGCCAGATACATGGGGCGTGAAACACGGGGCCAGAAGCAGGGGGCGTGTAACAGGTTGCGTGAAACAGGGGGCATGAAACATGGAGCACGAAACAGGGCGCCAGACATAGGGGGCGTGAAACAGGGGGCGGGAAACAGGGGGCCAGAAACAAGGGGCCAGAAACAAGGGCCAGAAACAGGGGGCCAGAAACAGAGTGCATGAAATAAGGGGCCAGAAACAGGGGGCATGAAACAGGGTACGTTAAACAGGTGGAGAGAAACAGGGGGCATGAAATATGGGGCATGAAACAGTGGGTGCAAAACAGGGGGCCTGAAACAGGGAGCGTGAAACAGGAGGCGTGAAACAGGGGACGTGAATCGTGGCTCGTGAAACAGGGGGCATGGGGCATGGGGTGCGAAACGGGGATGTGAAACAGAGGGCATGAAACAGAGGGCGTGAAACAGGGGGCTTGAAACAGGGGGCATGAAAGAGGGGGCGTGAAACAGGGAGCGTGAAACAGATGGCGTGAAACAGGGGGCGTGAAACAGCAGGCTTGAAACAGGGGGGGGAATCAGGTGGCGTGAAACAGGGGCCCAGAAACAGGGGGACAGAAACAGGGGGTGTGAAAGAGTGGGCCAGACACAAGGCGCGTGAAACAGGGGGCGTGAAACAGGAGGCCAGGAACAGAGAGCCAGAAACAGGGGGCCAGAAACAGGGTGAATGAAACAGAGGTCGTGAAAGAGGGGGCATGAATGAGTGGGCCAGAAACAGGGGTTGAGAGGCAGGGGGCGCGAAACAGGCGCCGTGAAACAGGGGGCGTGAAACAGGGGGCACTAAACTGGGGGCCAGAAAGAGGGGGACAGAAACTGGGAGCCAGAAACACTGGGCCAGAAACAGGGGGCCAGAAACAGGAGACGTGACACACGCAGGGTGAATCAGGGAGCCTGAAACAGGGAGCCAGAAACAGGGGGCGTGAAACAGGGGCTTGAAACAGGGGGCGTGAAACAGGAGGCGTGAAACAGGGGGCGTGATAGAGGGTGCGTGAAACAGGTGGCATGAAACAGGGGGCCAAAAGCAGGGGGCCTGAAACAGGGGGCCAAAAACAGGGGGGCAGAAGGAGGCGGGTTGAAACTGGGGGGCGTGAAAGAGGGGGCGCGATACAGGGGGGCCAGAAACAGGGCGTGTGAAACAGAGGGCGTGAAACAGAGGGCGTGAAAAAGGTGGTGTGAAACAGGGGGCGTGATACAGGGGGATAGAAACAGGGGAACAGAAACAGGGGGCCAGAAACAGGCAGTGAGAAACAGCGGGACAGAAACAAGGCGCGAGAAACAGGGGGCGTGACACAGGGGGCGTGAAACATTGGGCGTGAAACAGGGGGCATGAACCGGGGGGCCAGAAACAGGGAGCCAGAAATGGGGGGCCAGAAACTGGGAGCCAGAAACAGGGGGCCAGAAACAGTGGACGTGAAAGAGGGGGCGTGAAACAGGTGGTGTGAAACAAGAGCCGCAAACAGGGAGCCTGAAACAGGGAGCACGAAACAGGGGCCGTGAAACAGGAGGCGTGAAACAGGGGGCGTGAAACAGGGGGAGTGAAATAGGGGGAGTTAAACATTGGGCGTGAAACGGGGGGCGTGAAACGGGGTGCGTGAAACAGGGGGCGTGAAACAGGGGACGTGAAACAGGGGGCGTGAAACAGGGGGCGTGAAAGAGTGGGCGTGAAACATATGGCCAGAATCAGTGCTGCAGAGTCAGGGGTCAAGAAGCAAGGGGCCAGAAACAGGGGGGCCGAAACAGAGTGGGTGAAAGAGGGGGCTGGAAATAGGCGGGTTGAAATATTGGGTGTGAAACAGTGGGCATGAAACAGCGGGCCACAAACAGGTTGACAGAAACAGGGGGCCAGAATCAGGGGGCCTGGAACAGGGGGCCAGAAACACAGGCCACAAACAGGATGCATGAAACAGCGGGCAAGAAACAGGGGGCGTGAAACAAGGGGCGTGAAACAGGGGTCATGAAACAGGGGGCCAAAAACAGGGGACCAAAGACAGGGGGCCGCAAACAGGGAGCCTGAAACAGGGGGCCAGAAACAGGGGGCTGAAAGAGGTGGCCAGAAACAGGGGGCGTGAAACAGGGGGCGTGAATCAGGGGGCCGGAAACAGGGGGCCAGAACAGGGGCCAGATACAGGGGGCCAGATACAGGGGGCCAGATACATGGGGCGTGAAACACGGGGCCAGAAGCAGGGGGTGTGAAACAGGTTGCGTGAAACAGGGGGCGTGAAACAGGGGGCGTGAAACATGGAGCACGAAACAGGGCGCCAGACATAGGGGGTGTGAAACAGGTAGGGTGAAAGAGGTGTTGTGAATCAGGTGGCATGAAACAGGGGGCGTGAAACAGGGGGCGTGAAACAGTGGGGGTGAAACAGGGAGCGTGAAACAGGGGGCGTGAAACGGGGGGCATGAAACGGGGGGTGTGAAACGGGGTGGCGTGAAATGGGGGGCGTGAAATGGGGGGCGTGAAACAGGGGGGATTGAAACAGGGGGCGTGAAAGAGGGGGTGTGAAAGAGGGGGCGTGAAACAGGGGGCGTGAAACATATGGCCAGAATCAGTGCTGCAGTGTCAGGGGTCAAGAAGCAGGGGGCCAGAAACAGGGGGGCTGAAACAGAGTGGGTGAAAGAGGGGGCTGGAAATAGGCGGGTTGAAATATTGGGTGTGAAACAGTGGGCATGAAACAGCGGGCCACAAACAGGTTGACAGAAACAGGGGGCCAGAATCAGGGGGCCTGGAACAGGGGGCCAGAAACACAGGCCACAAACAGGATGCATGAAACAGCGGGCAAGAAACAGGGGGCGTGAAACAAGGGGCGTGAAACAGGGGTCGTGAAACAGGGGGCCAAAAACAGGGGACCAAAGACAGGGGGCCGCAAACAGGGAGCCTGAAACAGGGGGCCAGAAACAGGGGGCTGAAAGAGGTGGCCAGAAACAGGGGGCGTGAAACAGGGGGCGTGAATCAGGGGGCCGGAAACAGGGGGCCAGAACAGGGGCCAGATACAGGGGGCCAGAAACAGGGGCCAGGAACAGGGGCCGGAACAGGGGGCTTGAAACGGGGGCCACAACAGGTGGACAGAACAGGGTGCCAGAATCAGGGGGCCTGAAACAGGGGCCTGAAAAAGGGGGGCCTGAAACAGCGGGCCACAAACAGGTGGACAGAAACAGGGTGCCAGAATCAGGGGGCCTGAAACAGGGGGCCTGAAAAGGGGGGCCTGAAAGAGGGGGCCTGAAACAGGGGGCCTGAAACAGGGGGCCAGGAACAGGGGGCCAGAAACAGGGGGCTTGAAACAGGGGGCCTGAAACAGGGGGCGTGAAACAGGGGGCGTGAAACAAAGGGCCTGAAACGGGGGGCGTGAAACATATGGCCAGAATCAGTGTTCCAGAGTCAGGGGTCAAGAAACAGGGGGCCAGAAACAGGGCGGCAGAAACAGAGTGGGTGAAACAGGGGGCTGGAAATAGGCGGGGTAAAATAGTGGGTGTGAAACAGTGGGCATGAAACAGCGGGCCACAAACATGTGGACAGAAACAGGGGGCCAGAATCAGGGGGCCAGAATCAGGGGGCCAAAAACAGGGGCGTGAAACCCAGGGCCAGAAACAGGGGGCCAGAAACAGGGGTTGTGAAAGAGGGGATGTGAAAGAGGGGGCGTGAAACAGGGGGCCAGAAACGCGGTGAGAGACAGGCGGCCCGAGTCTGGGTGAAAGTGGGGGCGAGATACAGTGGACGAGATACAGGGGGAGCAAAACAGGGGGACAGGAACAAGGGGCGCAAAACAGGGGGCGTGAAACAAGCTGGGTGAAACAGGGAGCCTGAAACATGCGGTGAGTAAAAAAGGGGGCGTGAAACAGGGGGCGTGAAAAAGGGGGCTTGCAGCAGGGGGCGAGAAACCGAGGGTGAATAAAAAGGGGTCGTGAAACAAAGGGCCTGAAACAGGGGACGTGAAACAGGGGACGTGAAACAGGGGGTGTGAAACAGGGGGCCAGAAACAGGGGGCCAGAAACAGGGGGCATGGAACAAGGGGCGCCAAATAGGGGCGCGAAACAGGGGCACAACAGAGTGGGAGTGAAACAGGGGGAGTGAAACAGGCTGAGTGAAACAGGGAGCGAGTAACAGGGGTCGTGAAACAGGGAGACTGAAACAGGGAGCCCAGAACAGGGGGCGTGAAACAGGCGGGGTGAAAAAGTGAGCCTGAAACAGGGGGCACGAAACAGGATGCGTGAAACAGGGGGCGTGAAAAAGGGGCCCAGAAACAGGGGGCATGAAACACAGGGAGCCTGAAACAGGGAGCCTGAAACAAGGGCGTGAAACAGGGATCGTAAAACAGTAGGCGTGAAACAGGGGGTCTGAAACATCGGGCATGAAACAAGGGGTGTGAAACGGGGGCGTGAAACAGGTGGGGTGAAAAAGTGAGCCTGAAACAGGACGCGTGAAACAGGGGGCGTGAAAAAGGGGGCATGAAACAGGAGGCGTGAAACAGGGGGCGTGATAGAGGGTGCGTGAAACAGGTGGCATGAAACAGGGGGCCAAAAGCAGGGGGCCTGAAACAGGGGGCCAAAAACAGGGGGGCAGAAGGAGGCGGGTTGAAACTGGGGGGCGTGAAAGAGGGGGCGCGATACAGGGGGGCCAGAAACAGGGCGTGTGAAACAGAGGGCGTGAAACAGAGGGCGTGAAACAGAGGGCGTGAAAAAGGTGGTGTGAAACAGGGGGCGTGATACAGGGGGATAGAAACAGGGGAACAGAAACAGGGGGCCAGAAACAGGCAGTGAGAAACAGCGGGACAGAAACAAGGCGCGAGAAACAGGGGGCGTGACACAGGGGGCCAGAAACAGGGGTCGAGGGGCAGGGCGCGCGAAACAAGGGGCGCGAAACAGGGAGCGTGAAACATTGGGCGTGAAACAGGGGGCATGAACCGGGGGGCCAGAAACAGGGAGCCAGAAATGGGGGGCCAGAAACTGGGAGCCAGAAACAGGGGGCCAGAAACAGTGGACGTGAAAGAGGGGGCGTGAAACAGGTGGTGTGAAACAAGAGCCGCAAACAGGGAGCCTGAAACAGGGAGCACGAAACAGGGGCCGTGAAACAGGAGGCGTGAAACAGGGGGCGTGAAACAGGGGGAGTGAAATAGGGGGAGTTAAACATTGGGCGTGAAACGGGGGGCGTGAAACGGGGTGCGTGAAACAGGGGGCGTGAAACAGGGGACGTGAAACAGGGGGCGTGAAACAGGGGGCGTGAAAGAGTGGGCGTGAAACATATGGCCAGAATCAGTGCTGCAGAGTCAGGGGTCAAGAAGCAGGGGGCCAGAATCAGGGGGGCCGAAACAGAGTGGGTGAAAGAGGGGGCTGGAAATAGGTGGGTTGAAATATTGGGTGTGAAACAGTGGGCATGAAACAGCGGGCCACAAATAGGTTGACAGAAACAGGGGGCCAGAATCAGGGGGCCTGAAACAGGGGGCCAGAAACACAGGCCACAAACAGGATGCATGAAACAGCGGGCAAGAAACAGGGGGCGTGAAACAAGGGGCGTGAAACAGGGGTCGTGAAACAGGGGGCCAAAAACAGGGGACCAAAGACAGGGGGCCGCAAACAGGGAGCCTGAAACAGGGGGCCAGAAACAGGGGGCTGAAAGAGGTGGCCAGAAACAGGGGGCGTGAAACAGGGGGCGTGAATCAGGGGGCCGGAAACAGGGGGCCAGAACAGGGGCCAGATACAGGGGGCCAGATACAGGGGGCCAGATACATGGGGCGTGAAACACGGGGCCAGAAGCAGGGGGTGTGAAACAGGTTGCGTGAAACAGGGGGCGTGAAACAGGGGGCGTGAAACATGGAGCACGAAACAGGGCGCCAGACATAGGGGGTGTGAAACAGGTAGGGTGAAAGAGGTGTTGTGAATCAGGTGGCATGAAACAGGGGGCGTGAAACAGGGGACGTGAAACAGTGGGGGTGAAACAGGGAGCGTGAAACAGGGGGCGTGAAACGGGGGGACCAGGAACAGGGGGCCAGGAAACAGGGGGGGGGGGCTGGGGGGGGGGAGGGGGGGGGGGGGGGCTTGGGCTGGGGGCTTTGGGGCTTTGGTTGAGCGGGGGGGCTGGGGGCTGGGGGTTTGGGGGGGGCTGGGGCGGCTGGGGTGGGGGCTTGAGGAGACGGACTTGGGCTTTGGGACGTGGGCTTGAGGCGGGGGGGCTTGAAACAGGGGGCCTGAAACAGGGGGCGTGAAACAGGGGGCGTGAAACAAAGGGCCTGAAACGGGGGGCGTGAAACATATGGCCAGAATCAGTGTTCCAGAGTCAGGGATCCAGAAACTGGGGTCCAGAAACAGGGGGTCTGAAACATCGGGCATGAAACAAGGGGTGTGAAACGGGGGCGTGAAACAGGTGGGGTGAAAAAGTGAGCCTGAAACAGGACGCGTGAAACAGGGGGCGTGAAAAAGGGGGCATGAAACAGGGCGCCAGAAACAGGAGGTGTGAAACAGGGGGCCAGAAACTGGAGGCGTGAAACAGGAGGCCAGAAACTGGAGGCGTGAAACAGGGTGCGTGTAAGAGGGGGCGTGAAACAGAGGGCATGAAACGGCCAGACACAGTGAGTGTGAAACAGGGGGCATGAAAAACAGGTTGGCCAGACACAGGGGCCAGAAAGAAGAAACAGGGTCCAGAACAGGGGGCGTGAAACAGGGGGCGTGAAACAGGGGGCTTGAAACAGAGGGCACGAAACAGGGGGCGTGAAACAGCGAGGGTGAAACAGTGGGGGTGAAACGGGGGGGTGAAACAGGGGGAGTGAAACTGGGGGCTAGAAACAGGGGGCCAGAAACAGGGGGCCAGAAGCAAGGAGCATGAAACAGGTGGGGTGAAAGAGGAGGCCTGATACAGGGAGCGTGATACAGGGGGCGTGAAACAGGGGGCGTGAAACAGGGGTCTTGAAACGGGGGGCGTGAAACTGGAGGGGTGAAACAGGAGTTTTGAAACAGGGGGCGTGATACAGGGAGCATGAAAACTGGAGTGTGAAACAGGGGGCGTGAAACAAGGGATTTGAGACAGGGGGCCTGAAACAGGGGGCCTAAAATAGGGGGCATGAAACAGAGGGCTTGAAGCAGGAGGCCAGAAGCAGAAGGCCAGAAACAGGGGAACAGCAACAGACAGCGTGAAACAGGGGGCCAGAAAGAGGGTCCCTGAAACAGGCGGGGTGAAACTCGGGGCGTGAAACACGGGGCGTGAAACAGGGGGCCAGAAACAGGGTGCCTGAAACAAGGTGGAAGAAACAGAGTGTGTGAAACAGGGGGCGTGAAACAGGGGGCACGAAACAGTGGGCGCAAAACAGGGGGCGTGAATCAAGGGGCCAGAAACAGGGGGCCAGAAATAGGGGGCAAGAAACAAGGGGCATGAAACAGGTTGGGTGAAAGAGGAGGCATGATACAGGGAGCGTGAAACGGGCGGCGTGGAACAGGGGGCGTGAAAGAGGAGTCTTGAAACAGGGGGCCTGAAACAGGGGGCGTGATACAGGCAGGGTCAAACAGAGGGCATGAATCAGATGCCTGAAACAAGGGCCGTGAAACAGGGGGCGTGAAGCATGGGGTGTGAAACAGGGGGCGTGAAACAGGGGGCGTGAAACAGAGGGCGTGAAACAGAGGGCGTGAATAACAGGGCGTGAAACAGACGGGGAGAAACACGGGGTGTGAAAAAGGGGGCCAGAAACAGGGGGCCAGAAACAGAGGGCCAGAAACAGACTGAGTCAAACAGGGGGTGAGAAAGAGGGTGCCTGTAACAGGTGGGGTGAAACTCGGGGTGTGAAACTGGGCGTGAAACAGGGGATGTGAAACAGGGGGCGTGAAACACGGGGCGTGAAACACGGGGAGTGAAACAGGGGGAGTGAAACAGGGGGACTGAAACCGGTGGCATGAAACAGGGGGCCCGAAACAGAGGGCCAGAAACAGGCATTTTGAAAGAGGTGGCGGGAAACAGGGGGCGTGAAACATTGGGTGTGAAACAGGGGGCCAGAAACAGGGCACCAGAAACAGGTGGGTTGAAACAGGGGGCCAGAAACAGGGGCCGGAAATAGGGGGGCAGAAACATGGTGACAGAAACAGGGGTAGAGAAACAGGGGGATAGAAACAGGGGGCTATAAACAGGGGGCCATAAATAGGGGGCATGAAAAAGGGGGTGTGAAAAAGGGGGCCAGAAACAGGGGGCACAAAACAGGGGGCGCAAAACAGGGGGCCGGAAAGAGGGGGCCGGAAACAGGGGGCCGGAAACAAGGGCCCGGAATCTGGTGGCCAGAAACAGGGGGCCGGAAACAGGGGCCGGAAACAGGTGGCCAGAAACAGGTGGCCAGAAACAGTGGGCCAGAAACAGGCGGGGTGAAACACGTGGCGTGAAGCAGGGGGCGTGAAACAGGGGCATGAAAGAAGGGGTGTGAAACAGGCGGGGTGAAACAGCGGCCATGAATCAGGGGGCGAAAAACAGCCGGCTAGCAACTTGGTGCCAGAAACTTGGTGCCAGAAACTTGGTGCCAGATTCGTGATGCCAGAAACAGGGGGCCAGAAACAGGGGGCCAGAAACAGGGGTAGTGAAACAGGGGGCCAGAAAAGAGGTGCCAGTGGCAGGGGGCCAGAGACAGGGGGCCAGAAAGAGGGTGCTTTAAACAGGGTGTCAGAAACAGAGGGCGTGAATCAGGGGTCTTGAAACAGGGGGCGTGAAACAAGGGGGGTGAAACAGGCGGAGTGAAACAGGGGCCGTGAATCAGGGGGCCAGAAACAGTGGGCTAGAAACGGTGCCAGAAAAAAGGGGGCCAGAAAGAGGCAGGGGAAACAGGCGGGGTGAAACATGGGCCGTGAATCAGGGGACCAGAAACAGGGGCCAGAAACAGGGGGCCAGAAACCGGGGGCAAGAAACAGGGTGCAAGAAACAGGGGGCCAGAAACAGGGATCGTGAAGCAGGGGGCATGAAATAGGGGGCGCGAAATAGGGGGCGCGAAACAGGGGGCGTGAAACAGGGGGCGTGAAACCGGGTGCATGAAACAGGGGGCAGGAAACAGGGGGCGGGAAACAGGGGGCCAGGAATAGGTGGCCAGAAACAAGGGGGCCAGAAACAAGGGGGCCAGAAACAAGGGGGCCATAGACAGGGGGCAAGAGACAGGGGGCCAGTGAAAGGGAGCAGTGACAGGGCACCAGAAAGAGGGTGCGTGAAACAGGGGGCGTGAAACAGATGGGTTGAAACAGGGGCCCAGAAACAGGGGCCGGAAATAGGGGGGCAGAAACATGGTGACAGAAACAGGGTTAGAGAAACAGGGGGAGAGAAACAGGGGCCATAAAGAGGGGGCCATAAACAGGGGGCGTGAAAAAGGGGGCGTGAAACAGGGGGCACGAAGTAGGGGGCGTGAAACAGGGGGCGCGAAACAGGGGGCGCAAAACAGGGGGCGCAAAACAGGGGGCCGGAAACAGGGGGCCAGAAACAGGGGCCGGAAACAGGGGGGTGAACACTGCTGAAGCAGGGGTGAAACAGGGGGCCTGAAACAGGCGGGGTGGAACACTGGCATGAAGCAGGGGGTGTGAAACAGGGGGCCTGAAACAGGGGGCCTGAAACAGTGGGCTAGAACTTGGTGCCAGAAACTTGGTGCCAGAAACAGGGGGCCAGAAACAGGGCTAGTGAAAAAGGGGGACATAAACAGGGGGCCAGAGACAGGGGGCCAGAGACAGGGGGCCAGAAAGAGGGTGCTTTAAACAGGAGTTCAGAAACAGAAGGCGTGAATCAGGGGTCTTGAAACAGGGGGCGCGAAACATGGGGCGTGAAACAAGTGGGGTGAAACAGGTGGGGTGAAACAGGGGCCGTGAATCGGGGGCCCAGAAACAGTGGGCTAGAAACAGGGTGCCAGAAACAGGGGGCCAGATACAGTGGGCCAGAAAGAGGCGGAGGAAACAGGCGGGGTGAAACACGGGCCGTGAATCAGGGGGTCAGAAACAGGGGGCCAGAAAGAGGGGGCCAGAAACAGGGGGCCAGAAACAGGGGGCCAGAAACAGCGGGCCAGAAACAGGGGGCGTGAAACAGGGGGCGCGAAACAGGGGCCAGAAAAACAGGGGGCCAGAAACAGGTGCAAGAAACAGGGGGCCAGAAACAGGGGGCATGAAATAGGGGCGCGAACAGGGGGCGTGAAACAGGGGGCGTGAAACAGGGGGCTGAAACCGGGTGCATGAAACAGGGGGCGGGAAACAGGGGGCCAGAAACAGGCGGCTAGAAACAGTGGGCCAGAAACAAGGGGGACAGAAACAAGGGGGCCATAGACAGGGGGCCAGTGACAGGGGGCAGTGACAGGGTACCAGAAATAGGGTGTGTGAAACAGGGGGTCAGAAACAGTGGGCGTGAAACAAGGGGAGTGAAACCGGTGGCGTGAAACAGGGGGCATGAAACAGCGGGCCAGAAACAGGGGGCGTGAAACAATGGGCGTGAAACAGGTGGCCAGAAACAGGGCGCCAGAAACAGGCGGCAAGAAATTGGGAGAGTGAAATAGGGTGCATTAAATAAGCCGAGCGAAAAAGGGTGCGTGAAACAAGGGGCATGAAACAGGGGGCGTGAAACAGGGGGCGTGAAACAGGTGGGTTGAAACAGCGGGCCAGAAACAGGGGCCGGAAATAGCGGGGCAGAAACATGGTCAAAGAAAAAGGGGTATAGAAACAGGGGGAGAGAAACAGGGGGCCATAAACAGGGGGACATAAACAGGGGGCGTGAAAATGGGGCGTGAAACAGGGGGCATGTAAAAGGGGACGAGAAACAGGGGGCGCAAAACAGGGGGCGCAAAACAGGGGGCCGGAAACAGGGGGCCGGAAACATTGGGCCGGAAACAGGGGGCTGGAAACATGGGGCCGGAAACAGGGGATCAGAAACAGGTGGCCAGAAACAAGGGGGCCAGAAACAAGGGGGCCATAGACAGGGGGCCAGTGACAGGGGGCAGTGACAGGGTACCAGAAAGAGGGTGCATGAAACAGGGGGTCCGAAACAGGGGGCGTGAAACAGGGGGAGTGAAACCGGTGGGGTGAAACAGGGGGCGTGAAACAGCGGGCCAGAAACAGGGGCGTGAAACAATGGGCGTGAAACAGGGGCGTGAAACAGGGGCCAGTAATAGTGTTCCCAAAACAGGGGGCCCGAAACAGGGGGCCAGAAACAGGCATCGTGAAAGAGGTGGCGGGAAACAGGGGGCGTGAAACGTTGGGCGTGTAACAGGGGGCGTGAAATAGGGGGCGTGAAACAGGTGGGTTGAAACAGGGGGCCAGAAAAAGGGGCCGGAAATAGGGGGGCAGAAACATGGTGACAGAAACAGGGGGAGAGAAACAGGGGGCCATAAACAGGGGGCCATAAACAGGGGGCGTGAAAAAGGGGGCGTGAAACACGGGGCACAAAACAGGCTGCGCAAAACAGGCGGCGCAAAACAGGTGGCGCAAAACAGGGGGCCGGAAACAGGGGGCCAGAAACAGGTGGCCAGAAACAGCGGGCCAGAAAAAGGTGGGGTGAAACACATGGCGTGAAGCAAGGGGCGTGAAACAGGGGGCCTGAAACAAGGGGTGTGAAACAAGCAGGGTGAAACAGCGGCCGTGAATCACGGGGCCAGAAACAGAAGGCTAGAAACTTGGTGCCAGAAAGCTGGTGCCAGAAACAGGGGGCCAGAAACAGGGGGCCAGTAACGGGGTAGTGAAACAGGGGGCCAGTGACGGGGGCGAGAGACAGGGGGCAAGAGACAGGGGGCGAGAGACAGGGGGCGGGAGACAGGGGGCCAGAATGAGGGTGCTTTAAACAGCGGGTCAGAAACAGAGGGCGTGAATCAGGGGTCTTGAAACAGGGGGCGCAAAACAGGGGGTGTGAAACAGGCGGGGTGGAACAGGGGCCGTGAATCAGGGGGCTAGAAACGGGGTGCCAGAAACAGGGTGCCAGAAACAGTGGGCCAGAAAGAGGCGGGGGAAACAGGCGGGGTGAAACACGGGCCATGAATCAGGGGGTCAGAAACCGGGGGCCAGAAACAGGGGGCCAGAAACAGGGAGCCGGAAACAGTGGGCCAGAAACAGGGGTCAGAAAAGGGGGCCAGAAACAGGGTGCAAGAAACAGGGGGCGCGAAACAGGGGGCGGGAAACAGGGTGCGTGAAACAGGGTGCGTGAAACAGGGTGAGTGAAACAGGGGGCAGGAAACAGGGGGCCAGAAACAAGGGGGCCAGAAACAAGGGGGCCAGAGACAGGGGCCCAGAGACAGGGGGCCAGTGACAGGGGACAGTGACAGGGGGCAGTGACAGGGTACCAGAAAGAGGGTGCGTGAAACAGGGGGTCAGAAACAGGGGGCGTGAAACAGGTGGAGTGAAGCAAGGGGCGTGAAAAAGGGGTTTGAAACAGGGACCGCGAAAGAGGGGGTGTGAAACATGACGCGTGAAATAGGGGGTGTGAAACAGGCGCAATGAAAAAGGGAGCCTGAAACAGGGAGCCTGAAACAGGTGGCCAGAAACAGGGGGCGTGAAACAGGGGGTGTGAAACAGGGGGCACCAAACATGGGGCCAGAAACTTGGTGCCAGAAACAGGGAGGCAGAAACAGGGGGCCAGAAACAGGGGTAGTGAAACGGGGGGCCAGAAACGGGGGGCCAGTGGCTGGGGGACAGTGACAGGGGGCAGTGTCAGGGTACCAGAAAGAGGGTGTGTGAAACAGGGGGCATGAAACAGGGGGCGTGAAACAGGTGGGTTAAAACAGGGGGCCAGAAACAGGGGCTGGAAATAGGGGGGCAGAAACATGGTGACAGAAACAGGGGTAGAGAAACAGGGGGAGAGAAATAGGGGGCCATAAAGAGGGGGCCATAAAGAGGGGGCATGAAAAATGGGGCGTGAAACAGGGGGCGTGAAACAGGGGGCGAGAAACAGGGGGCGAAAAACAGGGGGCGAAACAGCGGGCGTAAAACAGGGGGCGCAAAACAGGGGGCGCAAAACAGGGGGCCGGAAACAGGCAGCCGGAAACAGGGGGGCGAAAACAGGCGGCTGGAAAGAGGGGGCCGAAAACAGGGGGCCAGAAACAGGTGGCCAGAAACAGGTGGCCAGAAACAGGCAGGGTGAAACATGTGGCGTGAAGCAGGGGGCATGAAACAGGGGGCGTGAAACAAGGGGTGTGAAACAGGTGGGGTGAAACAGCGGCCGTGAATCAGGGGGCCAGAAACAGTGGGCAAGAAACTTGGTGCCAGAAACTTGGTGTCAGAAACTTGGTGCCAGAAACTTGGTGCCAGAAACAGGGGTCCAGAAAGAGGGATAGTGAAACAGGGGGCCAGAAACGGGGGGCCAGAGACAGGAAGCGAAACAGGGGGTGTGAAACACGAGGCGTGAAACAAGTGGGGTGAAACAGGTGGGGTGAAAGAGGGGCCGTGAATCAGGGGGCCAGAAACAGTGGGCTAGAAACAGGGTGCCAGAAACAGAGGGCCAGAAACAGTGGGCCAGAAAGAGGCTGGGGAAACAGGCGGGGTGAAACACGGGCCATGAATCAGGGGGCCAGAAACAGGGGGCCAGAATCAGGGGGCCAGAAACCGGGATCGTGAAGCACGGGGCATGAAATAGGGGGCGTGAAACTGGGGGCGGGAAACAGGGGGCCAGAAACAGTCTGCCAGAAACATGGGGCCAGAAACAAGGGGGCCAGAAAAAATGGGCATGAAACAGTGGGCCAGAAACAGGGGGCGTGGAACAATGGGCATGAAACAGGGTCCCGAAACAGGGGGCCAGAAACAGGCATCGTGAAAGAGGTGGCGGGAAACAGGGGGCGTGAAACGTTGGGCGTGAAACAGGGGGCCAGAAACACCCGCCGGAAATAGGGGGGCAGAAACATGATGACAGAAACAGGGGTAGAGAAACAGGGGGAGAGAAGCAGGGGGCCATAAACAGGGGGACTTAAACAGGGCACGTGAAAAATGGGACGTGAAATAGGGAGCATGAAACAGGGGGCCAGAAACAGGGGGCCAGAAACAGCAGGCCAGAAACAGGCGTGGTGAAACACGTGGTGTGAAGCAGGGGGTGTGAAACAGGGGGCGTGAAACAAGGGCTGTGAAACAGGCGGGGTGAAACAGTGGCAGTGAATCAGGGGGCCAGAAACAGTGGGCAAGAAACTTGGTGCCAGAAACTTGGTGTCAGAAACAGGGGTAGTGAAACAGGGGGCCAGGAACGGGGGGCCAGTGGCAGCGGGCCAGTGACAGGGGGCCAGAGACAGGGGGCCAGAAAGAGGGTGCTTTAAAAAGGGGGTCAGAACCAGAGGGTGTGAATCAGGGGTCTTGAAACAGGGGGAGCAAAACAGGGGGCGTGAAAAAGGAGGCATGAAACAAGGGTGGTGAAACAGGCGGGGTGAAACAGGGGCCGTGAATCAGGGGGCCAGAAACAGTGTGCCAGAAACAGGGGGCCAGAAACAGGGCGCATGAAACAGGGCATGTGAAACAGGGGCGTGAAACAGGAGGCGTGATACAGGGGGCGTGAAACATGGGGCATGATACACAGGGCCAGAAACAGGGGGCCAGAAACAGGGGACATGATACACAGGGCCAGAAACAGGGGGCCAGAAACAGGGGGCATGAATAACAGGGTATGAAACACGGGGCGTGAAACAGGGGGCGTAATGAAACAGGGGGCGTGAAACAGGGGCCATGAAAAACGGGGCATGAAACACGGGGCGTGAAACAGGCGGGGAGAAACAGGGGGCGTGAAACAGGGCGCATGAAACAGGGAGCAAGAAACAGGGGGCGTGGAACAGGGGGTGTGAAACTCGGGGCGTGAAACGTGGAGCCTGAAATGGGGGGCGTGAAACAGGGAACATGAAAAAGGCTGCGTGAAACCAGGGGCCTGAAACAGGGGTCCAGAATGACTGGCCAGAAAGAGGGGGCCAGAAAGAGGGGGCGCGAAACAGGGGGCGCGAAACATGGGGCGTTAAAGAGGGGTTTGAACAGGGCACCAGAAACAAGGTGCGTGAAACAGGGGGCGTGAAACAGGGGGCGTGAAACAGGGGGCGTGAAACAAGGGGTCTGAAACAGGGGGCCTGAATCAATGGGCCTAAAACAGGGGGGCTAAAACAGGGGGCATGAAACAGAGGGCTTGAAGCAGGAGGCCAGAAACAGAGGGCCAGAAACAGGGGGCCAGAAACAGACTGCATAAAACAGGGGGCCAGAAAGAGGGTGCTTGTAACAGGCGGGGTGAAACTCGGGGCGTGAAACTGTGGGCATGAAACAGGGGGTGTGAAACAGGGGGCATGAAACAGGGGGCCTGAAACAAGGGGGAAGAAACAGACTGCGTGAAACAGGGGGCTAGACACAGGGGGCTTGAAATAGGTGGGTGAAACAGGGGGTGTGAAACCGTTGGGGTGAAACAGGGTGCCAGAAACAGGGGGCGTGAAAAGGGGGCCAGGAACAGGAGGCCAGGAACAGAGGGCCATAAAAAGGGGGACAGAAACAGTGGGCCAGAAACATGGGGTGTGAAACATGGGGCGTGAAACAGAGAACGTGAAACAGGGGTCGTGAAACAGGGGCCGTGAAATAGGGGGTGTGAAACACTGGGCGTGAATCAGCGGTCCAGAAATAGGGGGTGTGAATGAGGGGGGGTAGGGGGTGTGAAAGAGGTGGTGTGAATCAGGGGGCGTGAATCAGGGGGCCAGAAACAGGGATGAGAGACAGGGCGCCCGAAACAGGCTGGGCGAAACAGGGGGCATGAAACTGGGGGCGTGATACAGGGGGCACAAAACAGGTTGTGCGAAACAATGCACACGAAACCAGGGGCCAGAAACAGGGAGCGTTAAACAGGTGGCGTTAAACAAGCTGGGTGAAACAGGGAGCCTGAAACGGGGGGCGTGAAACAGGGGGCGTGAAACAGGAAACCTGAGACAGGGAGCCTGAAACAGGTGGCCTGAAACAGGTTTTCAGGATCAGGTGGCGTGAAACAGGTGGCGTGAAACAGGTGGTGTGAAACAGGGGGGGTGAAACAGGTGGCATGAAACAGGGGGCGTGAAACAGGAGGCGTGAAACAGGGGGCATGGAACTGGGGGGTGAAACAGGGGCGTGAAACAGGGGACGTGAAACAGGGGGCGGGGGTTGAACAGGGGGTTTGAAACAGGGGTTCGTGAATCAGGGTGTGAATCAGGGGGCGTGAAACAGGCGGAGTGAAACATGCGGCGTGAAACAGGGGGCCAGAAACAGGGGCCAGAAATAGGGGGCGTGAAACAGAAGGCATGAAACAGGGGGCGTGAAACAGGGGGCGTGAAACAGTGGGCGTGAAACTGGGAGCGTGAAACTGGGAGCGTGAAACAGGGGGACAGAAAAAGGGGGCCAGAAAAAGAGGCCAGAAACAGGGGGCAAGAAACTGGGGGCCTGAAAAGGGGGGGGGGAAACACACAGGGTAAAACAGGGAGCGTGGAACTGGGGGCGTGAAACAGGGGGCGTGAAGCAAGGGGCGTGAAACAGGGGGCGCGAAACAGGGGGCGTGAAACACGAGGCGTGTAACAAGGGGCCAGAAACTGGGGGCCAGAAACAGGGGGCCAGAAACTGGGGACATGAAACAGGGGGCGTGAAACGCGCAAGATGAACCAGGGAGCTTGAAACAGTGGGCCAGAAACAAGGGGCGTTAAACGGAGGATGCGAAACACGGGGCATGAAACAGGGGGCGCGATAAACGCAGGGAGAAACAGGGAGCCTGTAACAGGGACCGTGAAACAGAGGGTGTGAAACAGAGGACATGAAACAGAGGACGTGAAACAGAGGACATGAAACAGAGGACGTGAAGCCAGGGGCGTGAAGCAGGGCGCAAGAAACAGGGGGCGAGAAACAGGGGGCGTGAAACAGGGGGCGTGAAACAGGGAGGGTGAAACAGAGGGCGCGAAACAGGGGGCATGAAACAGGGGGCGTGAAACAGGGCGTGTGAAACAGGTGTTTTGAAAGAGGGAGCATGAAACAGGGGGCCAGAAACAGGGAGCGTGAAACAGGGTGCATCAAACATGGCGTGAACACCGGGGCGTAAGGCAGGGGGCGTGAGGAAGGGGGTGTGAGGAAGGGGGCGTGAGGAATGGGGCGTGAGGCAGGGGGCGTGAGGCAGGGTGCGTGAAGCAGGGGGCGTGAAACAAGGGGCGTGAAACGGGGGCGTGAAGCAGGGGGCTTGGAACAGCGGGACGGAAACAGGGGGCCAGAAACAGGGGGGCAGAAGCAGGGGTGTGAAACAGGGGGCGTGAAACAGGGGGCGTGAAACAGGGGGCGTGAAGCAGGGGGCGTGAAACAGGGCGTGAAACGGGGGCGTGAAACAGGGGCCAGAAACAGGGGGCCAGAAACAGGGGGGCAGAAACAGGGGGCCAGAAACAGGAGGCATAAAACAGGGGTCGTGAAACAGTTGGCATGAAAGAGAGGGTGTGAAACAGGGGATGTGAAACAGGGCCAGAAACAGTAAGCGTCAAACAGGGGGCGTGAAACAGGAGGCCAGAAACAGGCGGCCAGATACAGGAGGACAGAAACAGAGGGGCAGAAACAGGGGGACAGAAACAGGGGGCCAGAAACAGGGGGCGGGAAACAGGGGGCCAGAAACAGGGGGCCAGAAACAGGGGGCGTGACAGGGAGCGTGAAACAGGGGGCTTCAACAGCGGGCAGAAACAGGGGCCAGAAACAGGGGGCCAGAAACAGGGTCAGAAACAGGGGGCCAGAAACTGCAGGCGCGAAAGAGGGGGCCAGAAACAGTGGGTGGAAACAGAGGCCCGGAAACAGGGGGCCAGAAACAAGGGGCCAGAAACAGGTTGCGTGAAACAGGGTGCGTGAAACAGGGAGCGTGAAACAGGCGGGGTGAAAACGTGAGCCTTAAACAGGGGGCGTGAAACGGGGTGCGTGAAACAGGGGGCGCGAAACAGGGGTCGTGAAAGAGGGGGTGTGAAACAGGGGCCTGAAACAGGGGGCCAGAAACAGGAGGGCCAAAACAGGGGGGCAGAAACAGGGGGCCAGAAACAGGGGGCCTGAAACAGGGGGCGTGAAACAGGGGGCGTGAAACAGGGGGCCAGAAACAGGGGCCAGAAACAGAGGGCCAGAAACAGGGGCCAAAAGAGTGGGCCAGAAACATGAGCGTGAAACAGGGGGCGTGAAACATGGGGCGTGAAACAGGGGGCCAGAAACAGGGGGCCAGAAACAGGGGGCCAGAAAGAGTGGGCCAGAAACAATGAGCTTGAAACAGGGGGCGTGAAACAGGGAGCATGAATCAGGGGGCGTTAAACAAGCTGGGTGAAACAGGGAGACTGAAACAGGGGACATGAAACAGTGAGCCTGAAACAGGGGGCGTGAAACAGGGAGCATGAAACAGGGGGCGTTAAACAAGCTGGGTGAAACAGGGAGACTGAAACAGGGGACATGAAACAGTGAGCCTGAAACAGGGGGCGTGAAACAGGGGGCACGAAACAGGGGGCGTGAAACAGGGGGCGTGAAACAACGGACGTGAAACAGTGGATCTGAAACAGGGGACGTGAAACAGGGGGCGTGAAACACAGGGCACAAAACAGGGGGTGCGAAACAGGGTGCCAGACATAGGGGGCGTGAAACTGGCAGGGTGAAACACAGGTCACGAATCAGGGGTCGCGAAACAGGGGGCCAGAAATAGGGAGCGTGAAACAGGGGGCGTGAAACAAGGGGCCAGAAACAGGGGGCCAGAAACAGAGTGCGTGAAACAGGGGGCCAGAAACAGGGAGCATGAAATAGGCGGAGTGAAACAAGGGGCGTGAAACCGTGGGCGTAAAACAGGGTGCCAGAAACAGTGGGCCAGAAACAGGGTGCATGAAACCATGGGCGTAAAACAGGGTGCCAGAAACAGTGGGCCAGAAACAGGGTACGTGAAACAGGGGGCGTGAAACAGGGGGCGTGAAACAGGGGGCGTGAAACAAGGGGCCAGAAACAGGGGGCCTGAAACAGGGGGCTTGAAACAGGGGGCCAGATACAGGGTGCCTGAAACAGGGGGTGTGAAACAGGGGGTGTGAAATAGGGGGCGTGAAACAGGGGGCGTGAAACAGGGGGCACGAAACAGGGGGCGTGAAAGAGGGGGTGGAACAGGGGGCAGAGCAGGGGCATGAAAAGCGTGCATGAAACAGGGGCGTGAAACAGGGGCCTGAAACAGGGGGCCAGAAACAGGGGGCGTGAAACAGGGGGCGTGAAACAGGGGGCCGAAACAGGGGGCCAGAAACAGGGGCGCGAAGCGGGGACATGAAACAGGGGGCGGGAAAGAGGGGGCGTGAAACAGGGGGCGTGAAACAGGGAGCGTGAAACAGGGGGCGTGAAACAGGGGGCTTCAAACAGCTGGCCAGAAACAGGGCGCCAGAAACAGGGGGGCAGAAACAGGGGGCCAGAAGCAGGGGGCCAGAAACAGGGGGCGTGAAATAGTGGGTGTGAAGCAGGGGGCGTGAAACAGGGGGCGAGAAACAGGGGGCCAGAAACAGGGGGCCAGAAACAAGGGTCAGAAACAGGGGGCCAGAAACTGCAGGCGCGAAAGAGGGGGCCAGAAACAGTGGGTGGAAACAGAGGCCCGGAAACAGGGGGCCAGAAACAAGGGGCCAGAAACAGGTTGCGTGAAACAGGGTGCGTGAAACAGGGAGCGTGAAACAGGCGGGGTGAAAAGAGGGGCGTGAAACAGGGGGCCTGAAACAGGGGGTGCCAAAACAGGGGGCCGAAACAGGGGGCAGAAACAGGGGGGCAGAAACAGGGGCGTGAACGGGAGTGAAACAGGGGGGTGAAACAGGGGGCGTGAAACGGGGGCCGAAACAGGGGCCTGAAACAGGGGGCATGAAACAGGGGCGTGAAACAGGGGGCCAGTGAAACAGGGGGCCTGAAACAGGGGGCCAGAAACGGGGAAAGAGTGGCGTGAAACAGGGGGCGTGAAACGGTGGGCGTGAAACAGGGGGCGTGAAACAGGGGGCGTGAAACAGGTGGGTTGAAACAGGGGGCCAGAAACAGGGGCCGGAAACAGGGGGGCAGAAACATGGTGACAGAAACAGGGGGAGAGAAACAGGGGGCCAGAAACAGGGGGCCAGAAACAGGGGGCGTGAAAAAGGGGGCGTGAAACAGGGGGCATAAAACAGGCTGCGCAAAACAGGGGGCGCAAAACAGGTGGCGCAAAACAGGGGGCCTGAAACAGGGGGCCAGAAACAGGTGGCCAGAAACAGCGGGCCAGAAAAAGGTGGGGTGAAACAGAGGGCGTGAAGCAAGGGGCGTGAAACAGGGGGCCTGAAACAAGGGGTGTGAAACAAGCAGGGTGAAACAGCGGCCGTGAATCACGGGGCCAGAAACAGAAGGCTAGAAACTTGGTGCCAGAAAGCTGGTGCCAGAAACAGGGGGCCAGAAACAGGGGGCCAGAAACGGGGGTAGTGAAACAGGGGGCCAGTGACAGGGGGCGAGAGACAGGGGGCAAGAGACAGGGGGCGAGAGACAGGGGGCGGGAGACAGGGGGCCAGAATGAGGGTGCTTTAAACAGCGGGTCAGAAACAGAGGGCGTGAATCAGGGGTCTTGAAACAGGGGGCGCAAAACAGGGGGTGTGAAACAGGCGGGGTGGAACAGGGGCCGTGAATCAGGGGGCTAGAAACGGGGTGCCAGAAACAGGGTGCCAGAAACAGTGGGCCAGAAAGAGGCGGGGGAAACAGGCGGGGTGAAACACGGGCCATGAATCAGGGGGTCAGAAACCGGGGGCCAGAAACAGGGGGCCAGAAACAGGGAGCCGGAAACAGTGGGCCAGAAACAGGGGTCAGAAAAGGGGGCCAGAAACAGGGTGCAAGAAACAGGGGGCGCGAAACAGGGGGCGGGAAACAGGGTGCGTGAAACAGGGTGCGTGAAACAGGGTGAGTGAAACAGGGGGCAGGAAACAGGGGGCCAGAAACAAGGGGGCCAGAAACAAGGGGGCCAGAGACAGGGGCCCAGAGACAGGGGGCCAGTGACAGGGGACAGTGACAGGGGGCAGTGACAGGGTACCAGAAAGAGGGTGCGTGAAACAGGGGGTCAGAAACAGGGGGCGTGAAACAGGTGGAGTGAAGCAAGGGGCGTGAAAAAGGGGTTTGAAACAGGGACCGCGAAAGAGGGGGTGTGAAACATGACGCGTGAAATAGGGGGTGTGAAACAGGCGCAATGAAAAAGGGAGCCTGAAACAGGGAGCCTGAAACAGGTGGCCAGAAACAGGGGGCGTGAAACAGGGGGTGTGAAACAGGGGGCACCAAACATGGGGCCAGAAACTTGGTGCCAGAAACAGGGAGGCAGAAACAGGGGGCCAGAAACAGGGGTAGTGAAACGGGGGGCCAGAAACGGGGGGCCAGTGGCTGGGGGACAGTGACAGGGGGCAGTGTCAGGGTACCAGAAAGAGGGTGTGTGAAACAGGGGGCATGAAACAGGGGGCGTGAAACAGGTGGGTTAAAACAGGGGGCCAGAAACAGGGGCTGGAAATAGGGGGGCAGAAACATGGTGACAGAAACAGGGGTAGAGAAACAGGGGGAGAGAAATAGGGGGCCATAAAGAGGGGGCCATAAAGAGGGGGCATGAAAAATGGGGCGTGAAACAGGGGGCGTGAAACAGGGGGCGAGAAACAGGGGGCGAAAAACAGGGGGCGCAAAACAGCGGCGTAAAACAGGGCGCAAACAGGGGCGCAAAACAGGGGGCCGGAAACAGGCAGCCGGAAACAGGGGGGCGAAAACAGGCGGCTGGAAAGAGGGGGCCGAAAACAGGGGGCCAGAAACAGGTGGCCAGAAACAGGTGGCCAGAAACAGGCAGGGTGAAACATGTGGCGTGAAGCAGGGGGCATGAAACAGGGGGCGTGAAACAAGGGGTGTGAAACAGGTGGGGTGAAACAGCGGCCGTGAATCAGGGGGCCAGAAACAGTGGGCAAGAAACTTGGTGCCAGAAACTTGGTGTCAGAAACTTGGTGCCAGAAACTTGGTGCCAGAAACAGGGGTCCAGAAAGAGGGATAGTGAAACAGGGGGCCAGAAACGGGGGGCCAGAGACAGGAAGCGAAACAGGGGGTGTGAAACACGAGGCGTGAAACAAGTGGGGTGAAACAGGTGGGGTGAAAGAGGGGCCGTGAATCAGGGGGCCAGAAACAGTGGGCTAGAAACAGGGTGCCAGAAACAGAGGGCCAGAAACAGTGGGCCAGAAAGAGGCTGGGGAAACAGGCGGGGTGAAACACGGGCCATGAATCAGGGGGCCAGAAACAGGGGGCCAGAATCAGGGGGCCAGAAACCGGGATCGTGAAGCACGGGGCATGAAATAGGGGGCGTGAAACTGGGGGCGGGAAACAGGGGGCCAGAAACAGTCTGCCAGAAACATGGGGCCAGAAACAAGGGGGCCAGAAAAAATGGGCATGAAACAGTGGGCCAGAAACAGGGGGCGTGGAACAATGGGCATGAAACAGGGTCCCGAAACAGGGGGCCAGAAACAGGCATCGTGAAAGAGGTGGCGGGAAACAGGGGGCGTGAAACGTTGGGCGTGAAACAGGGGGCCAGAAACACCCGCCGGAAATAGGGGGGCAGAAACATGATGACAGAAACAGGGGTAGAGAAACAGGGGGAGAGAAGCAGGGGGCCATAAACAGGGGGACTTAAACAGGGCGCGTGAAAAATGGGGCGTGAAATAGGGAGCATGAAACAGGGGGCCAGAAACAGGGGGCCAGAAACAGCAGGCCAGAAACAGGCGTGGTGAAACACGTGGTGTGAAGCAGGGGGTGTGAAACAGGGGGCGTGAAACAAGGGCTGTGAAACAGGCGGGGTGAAACAGTGGCAGTGAATCAGGGGGCCAGAAACAGTGGGCAAGAAACTTGGTGCCAGAAACTTGGTGTCAGAAACAGGGGTAGTGAAACAGGGGGCCAGGAACGGGGGGCCAGTGGCAGCGGGCCAGTGACAGGGGGCCAGAGACAGGGGGCCAGAAAGAGGGTGCTTTAAAAAGGGGGTCAGAACCAGAGGGTGTGAATCAGGGGTCTTGAAACAGGGGGAGCAAAACAGGGGGCGTGAAAAAGGAGGCATGAAACAAGGGTGGTGAAACAGGCGGGGTGAAACAGGGGCCGTGAATCAGGGGGCCAGAAACAGTGTGCCAGAAACAGGGGGCCAGAAACAGGGCGCATGAAACAGGGCATGTGAAACAGGGGCGTGAAACAGGAGGCGTGATACAGGGGGCGTGAAACATGGGGCATGATACACAGGGCCAGAAACAGGGGGCCAGAAACAGGGGACATGATACACAGGGCCAGAAACAGGGGGCCAGAAACAGGGGGCATGAATAACAGGGTATGAAACACGGGGCGTGAAACAGGGGGCGTGAAACAGGGGCGTGAACAGGGGGCGTGAAACAGGGGGCGTGAAACAGGGGCCATGAAAAACGGGGCATGAAACACGGGGCGTGAAACAGGCGGGGAGAAACAGGGGGCGTGAAACAGGGCGCATGAAACAGGGAGCAAGAAACAGGGGGCGTGGAACAGGGGGTGTGAAACTCGGGGCGTGAAACGTGGAGCCTGAAATGGGGGGCGTGAAACAGGGAACATGAAAAAGGCTGCGTGAAACCAGGGGCCTGAAACAGGGGTCCAGAATGACTGGCCAGAAAGAGGGGGCCAGAAAGAGGGGGCGCGAAACAGGGGGCGCGAAACATGGGGCGTTAAAGAGGGGTTTGAACAGGGCACCAGAAACAAGGTGCGTGAAACAGGGGGCGTGAAACAGGGGGCGTGAAACAGGGGGCGTGAAACAAGGGGTCTGAAACAGGGGGCCTGAATCAATGGGCCTAAAACAGGGGGGCTAAAACAGGGGGCATGAAACAGAGGGCTTGAAGCAGGAGGCCAGAAACAGAGGGCCAGAAACAGGGGGCCAGAAACAGACTGCATAAAACAGGGGGCCAGAAAGAGGGTGCCTGTAACAGGCGGGGTGAAACTCGGGGCGTGAAACTGTGGGCATGAAACAGGGGGTGTGAAACAGGGGGCATGAAACAGGGGGCCTGAAACAAGGGGGAAGAAACAGACTGCGTGAAACAGGGGGCTAGACACAGGGGGCTTGAAATAGGTGGGTGAAACAGGGGGTGTGAAACCGTTGGGGTGAAACAGGGTGCCAGAAACAGGGGGCGTGAAAAGGGGGCCAGGAACAGGAGGCCAGGAACAGAGGGCCATAAAAAGGGGGACAGAAACAGTGGGCCAGAAACATGGGGTGTGAAACATGGGGCGTGAAACAGAGAACGTGAAACAGGGGTCGTGAAACCTGGGCCGTGAAATAGGGGGTGTGAAACACTGGGCGTGAATCAGCGGTCCAGAAATAGGGGGTGTGAATGAGGGGGGGTAGGGGGTGTGAAAGAGGTGGTGTGAATCAGGGGGCGTGAATCAGGGGGCCAGAAACAGGGATGAGAGACAGGGCGCCCGAAACAGGCTGGGCGAAACAGGGGGCATGAAACTGGGGGCGTGATACAGGGGGCACAAAACAGGTTGTGCGAAACAATGCACACGAAACCAGGGGCCAGAAACAGGGAGCGTTAAACAGGTGGCGTTAAACAAGCTGGGTGAAACAGGGAGCCTGAAACGGGGGGCGTGAAACAGGGGGCGTGAAACAGGAAACCTGAGACAGGGAGCCTGAAACAGGTGGCCTGAAACAGGTTTTCAGGATCAGGTGGCGTGAAACAGGTGGCGTGAAACAGGTGGTGTGAAACAGGGGGGGTGAAACAGGTGGCATGAAACAGGGGGCGTGAAACAGGAGGCGTGAAACAGGGGGCATGGAACTGGGGGGTGAAACAGGGGGCGTGAAACAGGGGACGTGAACAGGGGGCGTGGAACAGGGGTTTGAAACAGGGGTTCGTGAATCAGGGGGTGTGAATCAGGGGGCGTGAAACAGGCGGAGTGAAACATGCGGCGTGAAACAGGGCCAGAAACATGGGGCCAGAAATAGGGGGCGTGAAACAGAAGGCATGAAACAGGGGGCGTGAAACAGGGGGCGTGAAACAGTGGGCGTGAAACTGGGAGCGTGAAACTGGGAGCGTGAAACAGGGGGACAGAAAAAGGGGGCCAGAAAAAGAGGCCAGAAACAGGGGGCAAGAAACTGGGGGCCTGAAAAGGGGGGGGGGAAACACACAGGGTAAAACAGGGAGCGTGGAACTGGGGGCGTGAAACAGGGGGCGTGAAGCAAGGGGCGTGAAACAGGGGGCGCGAAACAGGGGGCGTGAAACACGAGGCGTGTAACAAGGGGCCAGAAACTGGGGGCCAGAAACAGGGGGCCAGAAACTGGGGACATGAAACAGGGGGCGTGAAACGCGCAAGATGAACCAGGGAGCTTGAAACAGTGGGCCAGAAACAAGGGGCGTTAAACGGAGGATGCGAAACACGGGGCATGAAACAGGGGGCGCGATAAACGCAGGGAGAAACAGGGAGCCTGTAACAGGGACCGTGAAACAGAGGGTGTGAAACAGAGGACATGAAACAGAGGACGTGAAACAGAGGACATGAAACAGAGGACGTGAAGCCAGGGGCGTGAAGCAGGGCGCAAGAAACAGGGGGCGAGAAACAGGGGGCGAGAAACAGGGGGCGTGAAACAGGGGGCGTGAAACAGGGAGGGTGAAACAGAGGGCGCGAAACAGGGGGCATGAAACAGGGGGCGTGAAACAGGGCGTGTGAAACAGGTGTTTTGAAAGAGGGAGCATGAAACAGGGGGCCAGAAACAGGGAGCGTGAAACAGGGTGCATCAAACATGGGGTGTGAAACACGGGGCGTGAAACACGGGGCGTGAGGCAGGGGGCGTGAGGAAGGGGGTGTGAGGAAGGGGGCGTGAGGAATGGGGCGTGAGGCAGGGGGCGTGAGGCAGGTGCGTGAACAGGGGGCGTGAAAACAGGGAGCGTGAAACAGGGGGCGTGAAGCAGGGGGCTTGGACAGCAGGACGGAAACAGGGGGCCAGAAACAGGGGGCAGAAGCAGGGGGTGTGGAAACAGGGGGCGTGAACAGGGCGAGCAGGCGTGAACAGGGGGCGTGAAACAGGGGGCGTGAAACAGGGAGCGGAAACAGGGGTGTGAAACAAGGGGCATGAAACAGGGGGCAAGAAACAGGGGCCAGTAACAGGGGGCCAGTAACAAGGGGAAAGAAACATTGGGTCAGAAACAGGGAGCGTGAAAAAGGGGGCGTGAAGCATGGGGCGTGAAATAGGGGCAGTGAAACAGAGTGCATGAAACAGAGGGCGTGCAACAGGGGGCCAGCAACTGGGGGTGTGAAACAGGGGGATAGAAACAGGGGTCATGAAACAGGCGGCGTGAAACAGGGGGCGTGAAACTTTGGGCGTGAAACTGAGGCCGAGAAACTGGGGGCGTGAAACAGGGGGTGTGAAACAGGGGGCATGGAACATGGGGCGAGAAACAGGGGGCGTGAAACAGGGTTTCGCAAAACAGGGGGCCAGAAACACCGGCCCAGAAACACTGGGCCAGAAACACGGAGCAGGAAACAGAGTGGGTGAAACAGGGGGTCAGAAACAGTGGGCCAGAAACAGGCAGCATGAAACAGGGGGCGTGAAACAGGGAGCGTGAAACAGGGGGCGTGAAACAGGGGCGTGGAAACAGGGGCGTGAAACAGGGGGCGTGAAACAGGGGGCGTGAACAGGGGGTGTGAAACAGGGGGCATGAAACAGGGGCATGAAAAAGGGGGCGAGAACAGGGGGCAGAAGCAGGGGGTGTGAACAGGGGCGTGAAACAGGGGGCGTGAAACAGGGGGCGTGAAACAGGGGTGTGAAACAGGGGGCGTGAAACAGGGGCGTGAAACAGGTGGCGTTAATCAGTGGGCATGAAACAGGGGCGTGAAACAGGGGCGTGAATTGGGGGCGAGAAACAGGGGGCGTGAAACAGGGGGCGAGAAACAGGGGGCATGAAACAGGCGGGGTGAAACAGGGGGCGTGAAACAGGGGTCGTGAAACAGGGGGCGTGAAACAGGGGGCTAAAACAGGGGGCCTGAAACAGGGGGCCAGAAACAGGGGGCCAGAAACAGGGGGCGCGAAACAGGGGGCGAGAAACAGGGGGCCAGAAACAGGGGGCCAGAAACAGGGGGCCAGAAAGAGTGGGCCAGAAACAATGAGCGTGAAACAGGGGGCGTGAAAAAGGGAGCGTGAACAGGGGGCATGAAACAGGGGGTGAAACAGGGGGCCAGAAAGAGGGGGCCAGAAACAATGAGCTTGAAACAGGGGGCGTGAAACAGGGAGCATGAATCAGGGGGCGTTAAACAAGCTGGGTGAAACAGGGAGACTGAAACAGGGGACATGAAACAGTGAGCCTGAAACAGGGGGCGTGAAACAGGGGGCACGAAACCGGGGGCGTGAAACGGGGGGCGTGAAACAACGGACGTGAAACAGTGGATCTGAAACAGGGGACGTGAAACAGGGGGCGTGAAACACGGGGCACAAAACAGGGGGTGCGAAACAGGGTGCCAGACATAGGGGGCGTGAAACTGGCAGGGTGAAACACAGGTCACGAATCAGGGGTCGCGAAACAGGGGGCCAGAAATAGGGAGCGTGAAACAGGGGGCGTGAAACAAGGGGCCAGAAACAGGGGGCCAGAAACAGAGTGCGTGAAACAGGGGGCCAGAAACAGGGAGCATGAAATAGGAGGAGTGAAACAAGGGGCGTTAAACCGTGGGCGTAAAACAGGGTGCGAGAAACAGTGGGCCAGAAACAGGGTGTATGAAACCATGGGCGTAAAACAGGGTGCCAGAAACAGTGGGCCAGAAACAGGGTACGTGAAACAGGGGGTGTGAAACAGGGGGCGTGAAACAGGGGGCGTGAAACAGGGGGCCTGAAACAGGGGGCGTGAAACAGGGGGCGTGAAACAGGGGGCGTGAAACAGGGGGCGTGAAACAGGGGGCGTGAAACAGGGGGCGTGAAACAGGGGGCGTGAAACAGGGGGCGTGAAACATGGGGCGTGAAACAGGGGGCCAGAAACAGGGGGCCAGAAACAGGGGGAGGAAACAGGGGGCCTGAAACAGGGTTGAAACAGGCAGGGTGAAACAGGGGGCGTGAAACAGGGGTGTGAAACAGGGGGGCAGGGCGTGAAACAGGGGGCGTGAAACAGGGGGCGTGAAACAGGGGGCCCGAAACAGGGGGCCAGAAACAGGGGGCCAGAAACAGGGGCGTGAAACAGGGGGGTGAAACAGGGGGCGTGAAACAGGGAGCGTGAAACAGGGGGCGTGAAACAGGGGGCGTGAAACAGCGGGCCAGAAACAGGGCGCCAGAAACAGGGGGGCAGAAACAGGGGGCCAGAAGCAGGGGGCCAGAAACAGGGGGCGTGAATAGTGGGTGTGAAGCAGGGGGCGTGAAACAGGGGGCAAAGGAGAAACAGGGGGCCAGAAACAGGGGGCCAGAAACAAGGGTCAGAAACAGGGGGCCAGAAACTGCAGGCGCGAAAGAGGGGGCCAGAAACAGTGGGTGGAAACAGAGGCCCGGAAACAGGGGGCCAGAAACAAGGGGCCAGAAACAGGTTGCGTGAAACAGGTGTGAAAGGGTGCGTGAAACAGGGGGCGTGAAACAGGGGTCGTGAAAGAGGGGGTGTGAAACAGGGGGCCTGAAACAGGAGGGCCAAAAAAGGGGGGCAGAAACAGGGGGGCAGAAACAGGGGGCCAGAAACAGGGGGCGTGAAACAGGGGGCGTGAAACAGGGGGCGTGAACATGGGGCATGAAACAGGGGGCCAGAAACAGGGGTCCAGAAACAGGGGGCCAGAAAGAGTGAGCCAGAAACAATGAGCGTGAAACAGGGGGCGTGAAACAGGGAGCATGAATCAGGGGGCGTTAAACAAGCTGGGTGAAACAGGGAGACTGAAACAGGGGACGTGAAACAGTGAGCCTGAAAAAGGGTGCGTGAAACAGCGGGCCAGAAACAGAGGGCGTGAAACAGGGGGCGTGAAACAAGGGGCCAGAAACAGGGGTCCAGAAACAGAGTGCGTGAAACAGGGGGCCAGAAAAAGGGAGCATGAAATAGGCGGAGTGAAACAGGGGGCGTGAAACCGTGGGCGTAAAACAGGGTGCCAGAAACAGTGGGCAAGAAACAGGGTGCATGAAACCATGGGTGTAAAACAGGGTGCCAGAAACAGTGGGCCAGAAACAGGGGGCGTGAAACAGGGGGCGTGAAACAGGGGGCCAGAACAGGGTGCCTGAAACAGGTGGTTGAAACAGGGGGTGTGAAATAGGGGGCGTAAACAGGGCGTGAAACAGGGGGCACGAACAGGGGGCGTGAAAGAGGGGTGAGAAACAGGGCAGGAAACAGGGGGCGTGAAAAAGCGTGCGTGAAACGGGGGCGTGAAACAGGGGGCCTGAAACAGGGGCCAGACACAGGAGGGTAGAAACAGAGGGGCAGAACAGGGGGGCCGAAACAGGGGGCAGAAACAGGGGCGTGAACAGGGGCGTGAAACAGGGGGCCAGAAACAGGGGCCAGAAACAGGGGGCGTGAAGCGGGGACATGAAACAGGGGGCGGAAAGAGGGGGCGTGAAACAGGGGGCGTGAAACAGGACCGTGAAACAGGGGGCGTGAAACGGGGCTTCAGCAGCGGGCAAAACAGGGCGCCAGAAACAGGGGGGCAGAAAGAGGGGGCCAGAAGCAGGGGGCCAGAAACAGGGGGCGTGAAATAGTGGGTGTGAAGCAGGGGGCGTGAAACAGGGGGCGAGAAACAGGGGGCCAGAAACAGGGGGCCAGAAACAAGGGTCAGAAACAGGGGGCCAGAAACTGCAGGCGCGAAAGAGGGGGCCAGAAACAGTGGGTGGAAACAGAGGCCCGGAAACAGGGGGCCAGAAACAAGGGGCCAGAAACAGGTTGCGTGAAACAGGGTGCGTGAAACAGGGAGCGTGAAACAGGCGGGGTGAAAACGTGAGCCTTAAACAGGGGGCGTGAAACGGGGTGCGTGAAACAGGGGGCGCGAAACAGGTTACAAAAATAGGAGGCGTGAAACTGGTAGGGTGAAATACAGGTCGCGAATCAGGGGTCGCGAAACAGGGGCGCGAAACAGGGGGCGTGAAACAGGGGGCGTGAAACAGGGGGTGTGAAACAAGGGACCAGAAACAGGGGGCCAGAAAAAGAGTGCGTGAAACAGGGGGCCAGAAACAGGGAGCATGAAATGGGCGGAGTGAAACAGGGGGCGTGAAACCGTGGGCGTAAAACAGGGTGCCAGAAACAGTGGGCAAGAAACAGGGTGCATGAAACCATGGGTGTAAAACAGGGTGCCAGAAACAGTGGGCCAGAAACAGGGTACGTGAAACAGGGGTTGTGAAACAGGTTGCGTGAAACAGGGGGCGTGAAACAACGGACGTGAAACAGCGGACGTGAAACAGGGGTCGTGAAACAGGGGGCGTGAAACAGGGCACCAGACATAGGGGGCATGAAACACGGGGCACAAAACAGGGGGTGCGAAGCAGGGTGCCAGACATAGGGGGCGTGAAACAGGCAGGATGAAAGACAGGTCGCGAATCAGAGGTTGCGAAACAGGGGGCGCGAAACAGGGGGCGTGAAACAGGGGGCGTGAAACAAGGGGCCAGAAAACAGGGGGCGTGAAACAGGGGGCGTGAAACAGGGGGCCAGAAACAGGGGGCCGGAAAGAGTGGGCCAGAAACAGGGTACAGAAACCATGAGCGTGAAACAGGGGGCGTGAAACAGGGGGCATCAAACACGGGGCGTGAAACAGGGGGTGTGAAACAAGAGGCATGAACAGGGGGCGTGAAACAGGGGCTTCAAACAGCGGGCCAGAAACAGGGGGCCAGAAACAGGGGGGCAGAAACAGGGGCCAGAAGCAGGGGGCCAGAAACAGGGGGCGTGAAATAGTGGGTGTGAAGCAGGGGGCGTGAAACAGGGGGCGAGAAACAGGGGGTCAGAAACAGGGGGCAGAAACAAGGGTCAGAAACAGGGGGCCAGAAACTGCAGGCGCGAAAGAGGGGGCCAGAAACAGTGGGTGGAAACAGAGGCCCGGAAACAGGGGGCCAGAAACAAGGGGCCAGAAACAGGTTGCGTGAAACAGGGTGCGTGAAACAGGGAGCGTGAAACAGGCGGGGTGAAAACGTGAGCCTTAAACAGGGGGCGTGAAACGGGGTGCGTGAAACAGGGGGCGCGAAACAGGGGTCGTGAAAGAGGGGGTGTGAAACAGGGGGCCTGAAAC
>JAGIQG010000390.1:0-33181 GCA_024679065.1 Sphyrna mokarran | reverse complement strand
CCCACCCAGAGAATGATCTGACCTCACTCCCCTCCCCCACCCAGAGAATGATCTGACCTCACTCCCCTCCCCCACCCAGAGAATGATCTGACCTCACTCCCCTCCCCCACCCAGAGAATGATCTGACCTCACTCCCCTCCCCCACCCAGAGAATGATCTGACCTCACTCCCCTCCCCCACCCCCAGAATGATCTGACCTCACACCCTTCCCCCACCCAGAGAATGAGCGGACCTCACTCCCCTCTCCCACCCAGAGAATGACCTGACATTACTCCCCTCCCCCACCCAGAGAATGATCTGACCTCACTCCCCTCCCCGACCCAGAGAATTATCTGACCTCACTCCCCTCCCCCACCCAAAGAATGATCTGACCTCACTCCCCTCACCCATCCAGAGAATGATGTCTCCTCACTCCCCCCCCTCCACCCAACGAGTGATCTGACCTCACTCCCCTCCCCCACCCAACGAGTGATCTGACCTCACTCCGCTCCCCCACCCAGAGAATGATCTGACCTCACTCTCCTCCCCCACTCCACCCAGAGAATGTTTATGGAAGGAGATGTAGTAGGGATGTCCGAGGTGGATTCTTAACTCAGAGAGTGGTTGGGTTGTGGAATACACTCCCTGCTATGATAGTTGAATCAGATACACTAGGTACTTTTAAACGGTTATTGGATAGGTACATGGAGCATCCCGGAATGATAGGGAATGGTGGTTTAGTTTGGAGGGTCTTTGCTTTTTATATTGGTCGGCACAACATCGAAGGCTGAAGGGCCTGTTGTGTGCTGTAATGTTCTATGTTCTATGTAATGAGGGAAGTAGAATTAGGGATATTCACGTGAGGGATCCTGTAGGCCTGAGTGATTATAGTCTGGTAGAATGGATGATGCAGATGGAGGATGAGATAGTCTCTGTGTATTATATTTGAACAGAGGGGACTATGATAGGATGAGAGAGGAATTGGTGACTGCGGATTGGAGGAGTGAGCTGGTTGGTAGGACGGCTGAGGAACAGTGAGGGATTTTTAAAGAGATCTTTTTCTGTACTCAGCAAAAATATATTCCGATGGTGAAGAAGGACTGTAGGAGAAGGGAAAATCAGCTGTTGTACTAAAGAGAAATTAGGAGAGTATTAAATCAAAAGCTGAGGCGTTCAGAACGGCTAAAAGTCGTCGATGATCAGAGGATTTGGAAAGTTTCAAACAACAGCAAAGAATGACTAAGAAGGTGATTAAAAAAGGAAAGATAGAAATGAGGCTAAACTAGCTCGAAATATCAAAAAGGACAGTAAAAGTTTTTATAAATATATAAAGAATAGGAGGATGGTCAGAGATAATGTTGGACCCTTGGAGGATGAGAGGGGGGAATTTAGAGACTTGCCTGGGTTTATAAACCCTCACTTACTGGGCTGTCTGGAGACAATCCACATCTCTTTAACCTGGGGCTTAACCCTCTCTCCACTCACACTGTCTGTATCTTTAAGAATTGATTCACTGTAAAGACTCCCATTCCAATCATTATTCTGTAAATGGAGTTTGTGTCTTTGTGTTATTTTTATGATCTGAATTCCCAGCTCCCTGACGAAGGGACAGGCTGTTCCCTAAAACTTGCGGCTTTTGCTACAAATAAACCTGTTTGGACTTTAAACTGGTGGTGTGGGATTTCTCTCTGTTTGTCCTTACCCCTCACCATCCCTGACCGTCAACATCACTGACCCCATCCCTCACCATCCCTGACCCCTGACCAACCCTGATCCCTCACCCCTCATCATCCCTGATCCCTCCCCATCCCTGATCCCTAATTGCTGGTCAGAGTCTCTGAGCAGAGACTGATAGCCAAGTTCCACACACATGAGGACAGTCTCAACAGGGATCTTGAGTTCACATCACACTACCTGTAACCCCCATGACTTGCCTGGGTTTATAAACCCTCACTTACTGTGCTGTCTGGAGACAATCCACATCTCTTTAACCTGGGGCTTAACGCTCTCTCCACTCACACTGTCTGTATCTTTAAGAATTGAATAGCAGGTTCGTTGTAAAGCCTCCCATTCGAATCAGTAATCTGGAAACTGTCTGTGCTGTTCTCTGCTCTGTCTGAGACCCAAACTCTCCATTCACCTGACCAAGGGACAAACCCCGAAAGGTTGTGAGTTTATTATCAAATCAATCGGTTGGATTTAAACCTGGTGTCAGACTCTTACTGTGTTTATCCCAGTTCAACACCCGCATCTCCACACCCTGACCCCTCACCATCCCCTGACCTCTCATCCCCCACCATCCCTTACCCCTCACCAATCGTGCTCCCTCAACATCCTTTTCCCCTGACCCCTCACCACCTCACCATCCCTCACCATCCCTCACCAACCCTGACCCTTGACCCCTCACCAACCCTGACCCTTGACCCCTCACCAACCCTGACCCTTGACCCCTCACCAACCCTGACCCTTTACCCCTCACCAACCATGACCCTTCACCCCTCACCAACCCTGACCCTTTACCCCTCACCAACCCTGACCCTTTACCCCTCACCAACCCTGACATCTCACCATCCCTGACCTCTCACCTCTCACTGTCCCTGACCTCTCACCTCTCACCATCCCTGACCCCTCAGCAGCAACCATCTCTGACCTCTCACCCTTTACCATCTCTGACCTCTCATTATCCCTGACCCCTCACACCTCACCGTTCTTGACACCTCAATATCCCTGACCCCTCACCTCTCATCATCTTTACCACTCACTCCTCACCCCTCACCCCTCGCCATCCCTCACCCCTCACTATCCCTCTCTCCAACCACACACCATCCGTGAACTCTCACTCCTCACCATCTCTGACCCTCACACCTCACAATCCCTCACCATCCCTGATCTCTCACTCCTCACCATCTCTGACCCTCATCACTCACTAACCCTGACCCCTCAGCAGAAACCAACTCTGACCCCTCACTCCTCACCATCTTTCATCAACTCTGACCCCTCAGCCCTCACTAACCTTGACCCCTCACCCATCCCTGACCGCTCATCCCCCACCATCCCTGACCCCTCACCAACACTGACCCTTCACCAATCTTGACCTTTCACAATCCCTGACCCCACTACCCACATCAACCCTGACCCCTCATCCCTCACCATCCCTGACCCCTCACCATCCCTGACTCGTCACCTCACACATTCCCTGACCTCTCACCAACCCTGACCCCTCATCCCTCATCATTCCTGACCACTCAATCCTCAACATCCATCTCCATTCCTGAGCCCTCAGCCCTCACATTCCTGACCCCTCATCAACCCTCTCCAACCTTGAGTCCTCAAGCCTCACCATTCCTGACCCCTGACCCCTCACCAACCCTCCCGACCCCTCACCTTTCACCATTTCTGACCCCTCACCATCCCTGACCCCATTCGCCTCACCATCCCTGAACCATCATCCCTCACCAACCCAGACCCCTCAGCCCTCACCACCTCTGACCCCTCACCATCCCTGACCCCTCATCCCTCACCGTTTCTGACCCCTCATCCCTCATCATCCCTGACCCCTCAACCCTCACCATCTGTGACCTTTCACTCCTTACCAACCCTGATCACTCACCCCTCACCTTCCCTGATCCCTCATCATCCCGAACCTCTCACCATCCCCTCACCATCTCTGACCCCTCACCATCTCTGAACTCTCTCCCCTCTCCCCTCACCATCCCTGACCCCTCAACATTCCTCACCACTCACCCCTTACCAACCTTGACTCCTCACCCCTCAGCAATCCTGACACCTCACCATCCCTCACCCCCACCATCTTGAACCCTAACCCCTCATCTACCCTGACCCCTCAATGTCCCTGACAGCTCATCCCTCACCATCCCTGACCCCTCACCTACCTTCATTCCTTACCCCTCACCATCCCTGACACCTCACCATCCCTGACCCCTCACCCCTCACCAACCCTCACCCTCAATCCTCTCCATGCCTGACACCTCACCACTCCTTACTAACCTTGACCCCTCACCCCTCACTATCCCTGACCCCTCACCAACCCTGACCCCTCAACATCCCACAGCTCACATTTCCCCCCATTCCTGACCCCTGACCCTCTCACCATTCCTTCCCCCTCACCATCCGTGACCACTGACCCCTCACCATCTCTTAACCCTTCCCCCTCTGACTGCTCACCCCTCACCATTCCTCATCAACCCTGACCCCTCACCCCTCACCAACCCTAATATCTTACCACCCGTCTTCCCTCACCCCTCACCATCCCTGATCATTCACCAGCTCTGACCCTAACCCTCACCAATCTTGGCCCCTTACCGTCATTAACCCTGACCCCCCACCCCTCACCATTCCAGGCCCCTCACTCTTCACCCCTCACAATTGCTGACCCATAAACCCTTACCAAACCTGACCTCTCACTGCTCACTATCCCTGACTCCTCACACCTCAATATCCCTGACCCCTCACCTACCTGACCCCTCACCCCTCACCAATGCTCATCCATTGATGATACTCACCATCCCTCACCATACCTAACATTCTCACTATCCCTCATCTCCCGTATACTTGATCTCTCCCTCACCAACGCTCACCCCTCACAAACCTGGATCCTCTCCATCCCTGAATCCTGGTCACTCACCACCCGACTCCTCACCCCTCACCATCTCTGACCCCTCTTCCCTTCTATCCCTGATCCCTCATCCTTCACCATCCCTGCCCTCATCCTTCACCATCCCTGAACCCTCATCCTTCACCATCCCTGACCCCTCACTCTTCACCAACCCTGACCAGTCACCAACCCTGTCCCCTCACTCTCCCCATGGCTGACGCCCTCACCCCTCACCATTCCTGACCCATCACTCCTTACCATTACTGACCCCTGACCTCTCACCATTACTGACCCCTGACCTCTCACCATGGCTTACCCCTCACCCTTCACAATCCCTAACACCTCACCCCTCCCCGGCCTGATTCCTCACCCTCACTATCCCTCACCCCTCACCATCCTTGACCCTAACTGCTCACAACCGTGATCCCTCACCCCTCACCATTCCTAACCCCTCACCAACCCTGTCCCCACACTCTCCCCATGGCTGACGCCCTCACCCCTCACCATTCCTGACCCATCGCTCCTTACCATTACTGACCCCTGACCTCTCACCATCTGTGACCCCCCCTACCCTCACCATCCCTGACCCCTCACCATCCCTGACCCCTCACCATCCCTGACTCATCATCAACCCTGAACCCTCGCCAAACCTGACTCCTGATCCCTTACCCTCACTAACCTGACCCCTCACCATCTCTGACTTCTCACCATTCCTGACTCTTGACCCTTCACCCCTCAACAATCCAGACTCCTCACCATCCTTCACCTCTCACCCCTCACCATCCCTGACCCCTCACCCCTCACCCTGCACCGACCCTGACCCCTCACCCTCACTCTGCACCAACCCTGACCCCTCACTCTGCACCAACCCTGACCCCTCACTCTGCACCAACCCTGACCCCTCACTCTGCACCAACCCTGACCCCTCACCCCTCAGCATCCCTAACCCCTCACCCTCTCCATGCCTGACCCCTTACTCCTCAATATCCCTCACCAACCCTCACCCATCATCCCTCACCCTTCACTATTCCTGACCCCACAACCCTCACCATCCCTCACCCCTCAACAACACTCATCCCGCAACCCTCATATCCCTGACCCCTCACCATCCTGACCCCTCACCATCCCTGACCCCGACCCCTCACCATCCCTGATACCTCACCTTAAATGATCCCTAACTTGACCTCTCACTCCTCACCATCCCTGACCCCTCAGCCCTCACCAATGTGTCACCTCACCCCTCACCAACCCTGACCTTTTGCCATCCCTTATCTCTCATTAAACCTGAATCCTCACCCATCACTATCCCTGACCCTTCACCCTTACCAACTGTGACCACTCACCTTCTCTTACCCCGACCCCTCACCAATCCTGACATGTCATCATTCCTAAGCCCTCAGCCCTCACCATCCCTGACCCTCACCCCTCACCATCCCTGACCCTCACCATCCCTGACCCCTTACCCCTCATCCCTCCCCAAACCTGACTCCTCCCCCCTCACCCGTCACCATTCCTGACCCCTCAGAAACCCTGACCCCTTACCCTTCGCCACACTTGACCACTCACACCCTATCATCTCCCACCCGTCACCATCCCTTACCCCTCACCATCTCTGACCTCTCACCATCCCAGACTGTTATATTCCTGACCTCTCACTCCTCACCATCGCTGACCCCTCACCATCCCTGATCTCTCATCCCCCACCATCCCTCACCTCTCCTCCCTCACCATCCGTGACCCCGACCTTCAGCATCTCTGACCTCTCACCCCCACCATCTCTGACTGCTTGCCCCTCACCCATCACCAGAACTCACCTATCCTGACCCCTCACCCCTCAGCATATCTGACCCCTCACCTTCTCCATCCTGACCCCTCACCGTTCTTGACTCCTTACCCTCTCCATCACTGATCTCTGACCCCTCACCAAGCCTGAACCCTCATCCCTCACCAACCCTGATCCCTCATCCCTCACCAACCCTGGCCCCTCACCCCTCACCAAGTCTGACCCCTCATCCCTCACCAACCCTGACCCCGCACCCCTCACCAATCCTGAGGCTTCATCCTTCACCATCCCTGACACCTGAACCCTCACTATCCCCGGCCTCTCACCCCTCAACATGCCTGACCCCTCACCCCTCACAAACTCTGATCCCCCACACCCCTGACTCCTGATCCCTCACTATCTCCGATCCCTTACTGCTCGCCATCTCTCACCAACCCTCATCCCTGACCCCTCACCATCCCTGACCCCCTCACCATCCCTGACTCCTCACCATCCCTGACCCCTCACACTTAACAAACCCTGACCCTTTCCCATTCCTGACCCCTGACCCATCATCATTCCTGACCCCTGACCCCTCATCATTCCTGACCCCTCATCATTCCTGACCCCTGACCCATCATCATTCCTGACCCCTGACCCCTCATCATTCCTGACCCCTGACCCATCATCATTCCTGACCCCTGACCCCTCATCATTCCTGACCCCTCATCATTCCTGACCCCTGACCCATCTCATGCCCCCATCATTCCTGACCCCTCATCATTCCTGACCCCTGACCCCTCATCATTCCTGACCCCTCATCATTCCTGACCCCTGACCCATTATCATTCCTGACCCCTGACCCCTCATCATTCCTGACCCCTGAGCATTCCTGACCCCTGACCCCTTATCATTCCTGACCCCTGAGCATTCCTGACCCCTGACCCCTCATCATTCGTGACCCCTCACTATTCCTGACCCCTCATCCCTTACCAATTCTGACACCTCACCATCCCTGACCTCTCACCCCTGAACATCCCTGACCCCTCAACCCTCACCAACCCGGAACCTCACCCCTCGTGAATCCTGACCCCTCATCATCCCTGACTCCTCATCCCTCACCATCTCTGACCCTACTAACCCTGACCCCCTGACCACCCTAACCCCTCAACCCTCATCATCTCTGATCCCTCACCACCTATGAGCCCTCACCTCTCACCATCCCTGAGCCCACACCATTCCTGACCCCTCACCTGTCACCATCCTGACCCCTCACCCTCCCTGACTCCTCATCCCTCACCAATCCTAACTGCTCACCATCCCTGATGTCTCACCATCCCTGACCGCTCACCCCTCACCATCCCTAACCCTTCACCAACCCTGACCCTCTCTCCTCATCAACCCTGATCCCTCACCCCTCACTAACTCTGAAGCCACATCCCTGACCATCCCTAACCCTTCACCATCCCTGACACCTCACACTTCACCATCCCTAACCGCTCATTCCTCACCATCACTGGTCCCTCATCTCTCTCCATCCCTGACCCCTCACCAATCCTGACCCCTCATCGCTCACTAATCCTGACCCCTCACCCCTCACCATCCCTAACCCCTCAATTCTCATTATCTCTGATCCCTCTCCATTCCTGACCCCTCACCAACCCTGACCCCTCAACCCTTAGTAACCTTGACCCCCTCACCCCTCACTATCCCTGACCCCTCACTGTCCCTGATTGCTCATCCCTCACCATCCCTGATCCCCTCACCAACACTGACCCTTCACCAATCCTGACCTTTCACCATCCCTGACCCCTCTACCCATCACCTTCACCCCTCACCATCACTTAGCCGTCACCTCTCACCATCTGTGACCCATCACACCCACCATCTCTGACCATTCACCCCTCACCATCCCTCTCCAACCCTGACCTCTCAACCCTCACCATCACTGCCCCCTCATTCCTCACCAAACCTGACCCCTGAACCCTCATCATCCCTGACTCCTGACCCCTCACCATCCCTGACCCCTCACCATTCCTGACCCCTGACCCCTCACCATCCCTGACCTCTGACCGCTCACCATCCCTGACCCCTGACCATCCCTGACTCCTGACCCCACACCTTCTCAACCTCTCATGTCTCACCATCTGTGACCCATCACACCCACCATCACTGACCATTCACCCCTCAGTAAGAGGTCTGGTAACACCAATTTTAAATCCAACCGATTTATTTGATAATAACCTTGCAAGCTTTCGGCCTTTGTAGTCTTCGTCAGGCGAATGAGGATTTAAAATTGGTGTTGTCAGACCTCTTACTGAGTTTACCCCAGTCCAATGCCGGCATCTCTACATCATTCACCCCTCACCATCCCTCTCCAACCCTGACCTCTCAACACTCACCATCCCTGACCCCTCACCCCTCGCCATTGCTAAGCTTCAACATGTCTGACCTCTCAACTCTCACCACTCACCCTCACCAATCCTGACCCTTCATCCCTTACCAGCCCTCGCCAATCCTGACCCCTCACCATCCATCTCCTCGACCCAGCATCATCCCTGACCTCTCACCCCTCACTAAACCTGACTCCTCACATCTCACCAACCCTGACCCCTGACCCCTCAACATTCCTGACCCCTGACCATTCCTGACCCCTCACCCATCACCAACACTAACCCCTCATCCCTCACCAATTCTGACTCCTCACCATCAATGAACTCTCATCAACCCTAATCCTTCACCCCTCATCAACCCTCACCTCTCACCCCTCACCAACCCTGACCCCTCACCAACCCTGACCCCCCACTATCCCTGACTGCTCAACCCGCACCATCCCTCACTCCTCCTCCTTCACCATCCCTGACCGCTCACCATCGCTGACTGCTCATCTCGCATCGTCCCTCACCTGTCCTCCTTCACCATCCCTGACCCCTCAGCATTCCTGACCTCTCACCCCTCACTATCTCTGAGTGCTCACCTCTCACCATACCTCACCATCCCTGACCCCTCAGCCATCAGCATCTCTGACACCTGACCCCTCACCATCCCTGACTCCTCACCGACCCTGACCCCTCACCATCTCCGACATTTAACCTCCCTGACCTCTAACACATCACCATCCCTGACCTCTCACCCCTCAACATCCCTGACCCCTCATCTCTTACCAACCCTGACCCCTGACCCTCACCATCCTAACCCCTCAACCCTCATCATCTCTGAACCCTCACCACCTATGAACCCTCACCTCTCACCATCCCTGAGCCCACACCATCCCTGACCCCTCACCCCTCAACCTCCCTGACTCCTCATCCCCCTCCATCCCTCACCCCTCACTAATCCTGACCCCTCACCAACCTTGGCCCCTGACTATCTCTGCCCACGCACCATCCCTGTCTACTCACTGACCTCTCACCATCCCTGACCGCTCAACACTCATCAACACTGACCTTTCACCCCCTCACCATCCCTGTCCCCTCAGCCCTTACTATCTCTAACTCCTCACATCGCTGTCACTCCTCGCCATATCAAATCACTCACCCCTCCCATCATTCACCAACCCTGACCTCTCACCCCTCACCAACCCTGACCTCTCACCCCTCACCAACCCTGACCTCTCACCCCTCACCAACCCTCACCCCTCAATGGTTAGTATCTCTGACCTCTCACCTCTCCCATCCCTGACCCCTCACCATCTCTGACCGATCATCCATCACCAAGCCTGACCCCTTACCCCTCACCCTTACCGTCCCTGACCCCTCACCCCTTACAATTCCTGACCCTTACAGTTCTTGACCCTTCAGCCTTCACCAACATTGACACCTCACCCCTCACCATCCCTGACCTATCACCCCTTATCATCTCTGACATCTGACCCCTCATCGTCCCTGACCCCTGACCCCTGACCAAACCTGACCCCTCTTCTCTCAGCATCCCTGACCCCTCACCATCTCTGACTGATCATCCGTCACCAAGCCTAACCCCTTACCCCTCACCCTCACCATCCCTGAGCCCTCACCATCCCTCACCTCTCACCATCCCTCCCAACTCTGATTCCTCATTCCTCACCATCCCTGACCCCTCACCTCTCACCCTCTGTGACCCATCACACCTCACCATCTCTGTCCCTCACCATCCCTCAGCATCCCTGACCTCTCACCCTGCATTATCCATGACCCCTCACTCCTCACCAGCCATAACCCCTCATCCCTCACCAACCCTGACCTCTCAACATCCCTACGTGACCCTCAACTTCTTTGACCCTTTCACCCCCCACCCCTCACCATCCCTGATCCCACACCATCCCTGACCCCTCATCCCTCACCATACCTGACCCTCAGCACACAATAACCCTGACCCCTCACCATCCTTGTCCTCTCACCCCTCACCAACCCTGACCCCAGCCTCTTCACTATCCCTGACCACTCAGCCCTCACCACCCCTGACTCCTCCCCTCACACCTCAACATCCCTCATCATCCCTCACCCCTTACTACCCCCATCCCTCACCAGCCCTTACCCCTCACGCATCACCAACCCTGACCCCTCAGCCATCGCCATCCCTGACCCTTCACCATCCGTGACTCCTCACCACTCATCATTGCTAACCCCTCACCCCTCATGAACCCTGACCCCTCACCTCTCACAAGTTCTCTTGCCTCACCATTCCTGACCCCTCACCATTCCTGACCCCTCACATCTCACCATTCCTGACCCCTCACATCTCACCATTCCTGACCCCTCACATCTCACCATTCCTGACCCCTTACCATTCACCATTCCTTAGCCTTCAACATCCCTGACCCTTCACCAACCCTGACCCCTCACCTCTCACCATCCCTGATCCCTCACCTCTCACCATCCCCTGATCCCTCACCTCTCACCATCCCCTGACCCCTCACCTCTCACCATCCCCTGACCCCTCACCTCTAACCATCCCTGACCCCTCCCCCCTCACCTCTCACCATCCCTGACCCCTCACCTCTTACCATCCCCTGACCCCCTCACTCCCACCCTGACCCCTCATCCCTCACCATCCCTGACCCCTCAGCCCTCACCATCCCTGACCCCTCATCCCTCACCATCCTGACCCCTCACCCTCACCATCCCTGACCCCTCACCCCTCACCATCCCTGACCCCTCACCCTCACCATCCCTGACCCCTCAGCCCTCACCATCCCTGACCCCTCACTCTCAGCATTTCTGACCTCTCAGCCCTCACCATCCCTGACCCCTCACCCCTCGCCATCCCTGACCCCATGAACCCTCACCATCTCTGATACCTCACCATCTCTGACAATCACTATCTCTGACACCTCACCCCACACCAACCCTGACCGCTCAACATATCTGACCCCTGACCCTCACCCTCATGAACCCTGACCCTTACCATCCCTGACCCCTCAATCCTCACAATCCTTCACCAACCCTGACCCCTCATCCCTCACCCCTCACCATCCCTGACCCCTGAGCCCTCACCATTCCTGATCCCTGACCCCTCAGCTTCATCATCTCTGATCCCTCACCATTCCTGGACCCTCACCCCTCACCATTCCTATCTCTTCACCCCTCACCAACCCAGACCCGTCACCCCTCACCATTCCGACCCTGACCCCTCACCATTCCCGAACACCTCACCCCTCACAATCTCTGACCCCTCACCCTCAACTCTCACCATCCCTGATCCCACACATCCTGACCATCCCTACCTCCTCACCCTCACCATCCCTCTCCAATCCTGACCCCTCACCCCTCAACACTCCTGACCCCTCACCCCTCAACACTCCTGACCCCTCACCCCTCAACACTCCTGACCCCTCACCCCCTAATATTTGGATCCCCCGAATGTTTGTTGGTTGGAGATTTTCACGTGTTATAGTTCTGAACACAGTTAGGAATCCGAATAATCGATACATGGATTTCTCTCCCGCAGTGTGACATTCTGTACAATTCTACATTATAAAAGATAACATTTCTTTAACAAAATATAACAATAATTTGACTTTCCCCATTTAACAAGCAGATTTTTCATTGACCCCCTTATTTTCCTATATTAATATTTTCCCATTACATATAATTGTGATTTAATCCAGTGTAATTTTAACTTTTTCTTTAATTCAAATAATATTTCATACATTTATGGAAATAGCATTTGAAAAGTTTGACTTCTAGTCACATTTTCCGTTTGTAGAAATAACTATTTCCTGCAGCGACTATCAAATCAGTAAAGTTCTCTGAATTATAAGGATCTGTTTGAACTATTAGACCCTGTTTATATTACCACAAACCCAATATTTACAATTATCCTTGGAGTCAAACACCCCCCAGAGGGATAACTGAGTGTAATTCCATTCACTGCAAACTCAACTCAAGAGATGAGTTTAAATTTGTTAATGTTCTGCAATTTGTTTCTCTGTTATTGGAGTCATGGTAATCTTTAGCCTTTGTCTGTTAAACCAAGAATTGAAAGTAAATTTTTGAACAAAGGCTGAGCTGAACACAAAGGTTCACTTCAATCACATGTCAAGTTTTAAAGCTGATTAAATTGGATATGTTAAATTAAAGAACTGGGCAGATTAAAAATCAAACACAGTCAAACCTGGGGCAGGTCAATTGTACAAATAAACAAACCTGTCTGACCCATCAATCACCCAGCAAAGCTCATTGCCCCCTGACTGATATTTAGCAGGAGATCACTGCACCCCGTTGAAATGCACCGGCCGATTGTTAGAAACCCAGACTGGGCCAGACTTTCTGTCACCGGGAGTTCCTGCAGTGGGTTTAATCTGATAACAGGTTACATGGAAACAGCAGCGTGGAGATGGACACAGTGAGGGGGTGGGGGGGTGGGGGGGGGGTGGAGGTGGACCCTGGTGTCCTGTCAGGCAAACATCAAGAAACCCACCGGGTATTGGAACACTCCCCAGCCCCCAGGATCTCACTGACCAGAAGCCAGAGAAGTTTCTGGAAAGGCAAACAGGCAGGAGGGGAAATAGAGGGACACATTTCAGAGACCAGCAGTGAAGAGAGGATGAGGGAGGTTGACCATCTGGAAGACTGACCAGAGAGGGAAGGAAGGAAGAAGCTGCCATCGAGACTCACCTTCGACACAACAAACCAGAGAGACTCAGAGAATCGAGCCTGCAGTTTAACCAAACCATCTCTGTGAGTCGTAGACTTCAATCTGGGCGATCCTCTTGTTTTATGGGGGTAATTTAAGGGTTAATAGTGTTATTATTAATAAACTTGTTGAACCTTTACTTGTGTTTGTCCATCTTGTAAATAAGGACACTCTATTCAGAGTAAACAAACGGGTCGAAACTATCTGAGAATGAACAGGTTTATGTTGCTTTAATCAGCTCAGTAAGAAGTCTCACAACACCAGGTTTAAATCCAACCCATTTATTTAATAATAATCCCACAATTACACAGGGATAGGAATCCTTTAGTCAGCTGACAGGGTAAAAATTCAAAACCCAACCCATTTTCATGCAGACAGGATGAGGAGCCGGGTGAGAAATCTGCTCACTGGGTCAGGGATAAAACAATTTAAAGGAATGGAGAATTTTTTGTGGCCATTTTTTGGGGTCTTACAAACAGGCAGAGGTGAGAACTTCCGAACCCACAAGTTAAAAGTCCTTTCAACTTTTGTTGAAGTGGGTCAACTCCAGTCCCCTCACCTTAATATCACTGACCCGTCACCCCACACCAACCCTGACCCCTCACCCCTCAACAACCCTGACCCCTCACCCCTCGCCAACCCTGACCCCTCAGCATCTCTGACTCTTGACCCGTCACCAACCCCGACCCCACACCACCCATGACATCTAAGCTCTCTGATCGCTGACACCCCTGAACATCCCTGACCTCTCACCCCTGAACATCCCTGACCCCTCACCAACCCGGAACCTCACCCCCATGAAGCCTGACCCCTCATCATCCCTGACTCCTCATCCTCACCATCTCTGACCCCTGACCATCCTAACCCCTCAACCGTCATCACCTCTGATCCCTCACCACCTATGGACCCTCACCTCTCACCATTCCTGAGCCCACGCTATCCGTAACCCCTCACCAATCCTGACCCCCTCACCATCCCTCGCCACTCATCACACTGATCTCTGACCCCTCACCATCCCTGACTGCTCAATGCTCACTCACACTGACCCTTCATCCCTCACCAAGCCTGACCCCTCAGCCCTCACCATCACTGACCTTTCACCCCTCAACATTCCTGTCCCCTCACCCCTCACGGTCGCTGACACCTGACCATTCCTAAACCCTCACCAATCCCGGCCTCACCATCCCTGACCCCTAACCTCCCAGACCCCTGACTCCTCAACATCTCTGACCCCTTAGCATCTCTGACCGCTCACCATCCCTGACCGCTCACCAGACTGACCCCTCACCATCCCTGACCCCTCACCCTTCACCATCCCTGACCATCCCTAACCCTTCATCATCCCTGACCACCCTCATCCCTCACCATCCCTGACCTCCCTCACCCCTCACCATCCCTGACCCCTCACCATCCCCTTCCCCCTTACCCCTCACCATCCCTGAGCCCTCACCCCTCACCATCCTGAGCCCTCACCCCTCACCATCCCTGAGCCCTCACCCCTCACCATCCCTGAGCCCTCACCCCTTACCATCCCTGAGCCCTCACCCCTCACCATCCTTGAGCCCCTCACCCTCTCTGACACCTCACCCTTCACCAACCCTGACTGCTCAACATTCTGACCCCTGACCCTCACCCTCATGAACCCTGACCCTTACCATCCCTGACCCCTCACAATCCCTCACCAACCCTGACCGTCATCCCTGACCCCTCACCATTCCTGAGCCCTTAGCCCTCACCATTCCTGATCCCTGACCCCTCAGCGTCACCATCTCTGATCCCTCACCAACCCTGACACCTCACCCTTCACCATTCCTATCTCTTCACCCTTCACCAAACCAGACCCGTCACCACTCACCATTCCTGGACCCTCACCCCTCACCATTCCCGAACACCTCACCCCTCACAATCTCTGAACCCTCACCCTCAACTCTCACCATCCTTGATCACACATCCTGACCATCCCTGCCTCCTCGCCCTCACCATCCCTCTCCAATCCTGACCCCTCACCCCTCAACACTCCTCTCCTGACCCCTCACCCCTCAACACTCCTGACCCCTCACCCCTCAACACTCCTGACCCCTCACCCCTCAACACTCCTGACCCCTCACCCCCTAATATTTGGATCCCCCGAATGTTTGTTGGTTGGTGATTTTCACGTGTTATAGTTCTGAACACAGTTAGGAATCCGAATAATCGATACATGGATTTCTCTCCCGCAGTGTGACATTCTGTACAATTCTACATTATAAAAGATAACATTTCTTTACCAAAATATAACAATAATTTGACTTTCCCCATTTAACAAGCAGTTTTTTCATTGACTCCCTTATTTTCCTATATTAATATTTTCTCATTACATATAATTGTGATTTAATCTGGTGTAATTTTAACTATAACTTTTTCTTTAATTCAAATAATATTTCATACATTTATGGAAATGGCATTTGAAAAGTTTGACTTCTAGTCACATTTTCCGTTTGTAGAAATAACTATTTCCAGCAGCTACTATCAAATCAGTAAAGTTCTCTGAATTATAAGGATCTGTTTGAACTATTAGACCCTGTTTATATTACCACAAACCCAATATTTACAATTATCCTTGGAGTCAAACACCCCCCAGAGGGATAACTGAGTGTAATTCCATTCACTGCAAACTCAACTCAAGAGATGAGTTTAAATTTGTTAATGTTCTGCAATTTGTTTCTCTGTTATTGGAGTCATGGTAATCTTTAGCCTTTGTCTGTTAAACCAAGAATTTAAAGTAAATTTTTGAACAAAGGCTGAGCTGAACACAAAGGTTCACTTCAATCACATGTCAAGTTTTAAAGCTGATTAAATTGGATATGTTAAATTAAAGAACTGGGCAGATTAAAAATCAAACATAGTCAAACCTGGGGCAGGTCAATTGTACAAATAAACAAACCTGTCTGACCCATCAATCACCCAGCAAAGATCATTGCCCCCTGACTGATATTTAGCAGGAGATCACTGCACCCCGTTGAAATGCACCGGCTGATTGTTAGAAGCCCAGATTGGGCCAGACTTTCTGTCACCGGGAGTTCCTGCAGTGGGTTTAATCTGATAACAGGTTACATGGAAACAGCAGTGTGGAGATGGACACCGGGGGTGGGGGGGCGGGCGCTGGTGTCCTGTCAGGCAAACATCAAGAAACCCACTGGGTATTGGAACCCCATCCCCCAGGATCTCATTGACCAGAAGCCAGAGAAGTTCCTGGAAAGGCAAACAGGCAGGGGGGGAAATACAGGGACACATTTCAGAGACCAGCAGTGAAGAGAAGATGAGGGAGGTTGACCATCTGGAAGACTGACCAGAGAGGGAAGGAAGGAAGAAGCTGCCATCGAGACTCACCTTCGAGACAACAAACCAGAGAGACTCAGAGAATCGAGCCTGCAGTTTAACCAAACCATCTTTGTGGGTTGGAGACTTCAATCTGGGCGATCCTCTTGTTTTATGGGGGTAATTTAAGGGTTAATAGTGTTATTATTAATAAACTCGTTGAACTTTTATTTGTGTTTGTCCATCTTGTAAATAAGGACACTCTATTCAGAGTAAACAAACGGGTCGAAAGTATCTGAGAATGAACAGGTTTATGTTGCTTTAATCAGCTCAGTAAGAAGTCTCACAACACCAGGTTTAAATCCAACCCGTTTATTTAATAATAATCCCACAATTACACAGGGACAGGAATCCTTTAGTCAGCTGACAGGTTAAACATTTAATTCAAAACCCAACCCATTTTCATGCAGACAGGATGAGGAGCCGGGTGAGAAATCTCCTCACTGGGTCAGGGATAAAACAATTTAAAGGAATGGAGAATTTTTTGTGGCCATTTTTTTGGGGTCTTACAAACAGGCAGAGGTGAGAACCTCCTAACACACAAGTTAAAAGTCCTTTCAACTTTTGTTGAAGTGGGTCAACTTCAGTCCCCTCACCTTAATATCACTGACCCGTCACCCCACACCAACCCTGACCCATCACCCCTCACCAACCCTGACCCCTCAGCATCTCTGACTCTTGACCCGTCACCAACCCCGACCCCACACCACCCGTGACATCTAAGCTCTCTGATCGCTGACACCTCACCATCCCTGACCTCTCACCAACCCGGAACCTCACCCCCATGAAGCCTGACCCCTCATCATCCCTGACTCCTCATCCTCACCATCTCTGACCCCTGACCATCCTAACCCCTCAACCGTCATCACCTCTGATCCCTCACCACCTATGGACCCTCACCTCTCACCATTCCTGAGCCCACGCTATCCGTAACCCCTCACCAATCCTGACCTCCTCACCATCCCTCGCCACTCATCACACTGATCTCTGACCCCTCACCATCCCTGACCGCTCAATGCTCACCCACACTGATCCTTCATCCCTCACCAAGCCTGACCCCTCAGCCCTCACCATCACTGACCTTTCACCCCTCAACATCCCTGTCCCCTCACCCCTCACGGTCGCTGATACCTGACCATCCCTAAACTCCCGACGCCTCATCATCCCTGACCCCCAACCTCCCAGACCCCTGACTCCTCAACATCTCTGACCCCTTAGCATCTCTGACCGCTCACCATCCCTGACGCTCACCCTGACCCCTCACCATCCCTGACCCCTCACCCTTCACCATCCCTGACCATCCCTAACCCTTCACCATCTCTGACCGCTCACCATCCCTGACCGCTCACCAGACTGACCCCTCACCATCCCTGACCCCTCACCCTTCACCATCCCTGACCATCCCTAACCCTTCATCATCCCTGACCACTCATCCCTCACCATCACTGGTCCCTCATCTCTCACCATCCCTCACCATCCCTAACCCTTCACCACTCACTAATCCTGATTCCTCGCCTCTCACCAGACCTGACCCCTCACAACTCACCATCTCTGACTCCTCACCTCTCACCAATCCTGACCCCTCATTCCTCACCATTCCTGACCATTCACCCCTCACCATCCCTCCCAACTCTGACCCCTCACTCCTCACTATCCCTGACTGCTCAGATCCCACCAACCCTGACACCTCACCCTCCCCATTCCTGACCCTGATGCCTCACCATCCCTAATCCATCAATTCTCATCATCTCTGATCCATCTCCATTCCTGACCCCTCACCAACCCTGACCCCTCAACCCTCACTATCTTGACACCTCACTATCCCTGACCCCTCGCTGATCCTGACTGCTCATCCCTCACCATCCCTGATCTCTCACCATCCCTGATCCCTCACCAACACTGACCCTTCACCAATCCTGACCTTTCACCATCCCTGATCCCTCTATCCACACCCTCACCCCTCACCATCACTTAGCCCTCAACGCTTACCATTCCTGACCCCTTGCCCCTCAACATCCCTGACCCATCACCATCCCTGGCTCCTCACCCCACACCTTTCCAGACCTCTCATCTCTCACCTTCTGTGACCCATCACACCTCACCATCTCTCTCCATCCCTGAACTCTCAACCCTCACCATCGCTGCCCCCTCATCCCTCACCAACCTTGAACCCTGTTCCCTCACCATCCCTGACCCCTCACCAGTCCTGACCCCTCACCCCTCACCATTGCTGAGCCCTCAACATGTCTGACCTCTCACCTCTCACCATCCTCACCACTCACCCCTCACCAACACTGACCCCTCATCCCTTACCAGCCCTCGCCAATCCTGACCCCTCACCATCCATCTCCTAGAACCGGCACCATCCCTGACCTCTCACCTTTCACCAAACCTGACCCCTCACATCTCACCATCCCTCACCAAACTTGATTCCTCCCCTCACCAACCCTGACCCCGACCCCTCATCATTCCTGACCCCTCACCATTCCTGACCCCTCACCCGTACCAACACTAACCCCTCATCCCTCACCAATTCTGACTCCTCACTATCCATGAACTCTCACCCCTCACCAACCCTAATCCTTCACCCCTCATCAACCCTCACCTCTCACCCCTCACCAACCCTGACCCCTCACCATTGCTGACACCTCACCATCCCTGACTGCTCAACCTGCACCATCCCTGACCCCTCAGCATCCTTGACCGCTCATTCCTCACTATCTCTGACTGCTCAGCCCTCACTCATCACCATACCTCACCAACCCTGACCCCTCAGCATCTCTGACTCCTGACCCCTCACTGACCCTGACTCCACACCATCCCTGACCTCTCACCCCTCAACATCCCTGACCCCTCACCAACCCTGAACTTCACCCCACATGAATCCTGACCCTTCATTATCCCTCCTTACTCCTCACCATCTCTGACCCTTACCAACCCTGACCCCTCACCAACCCTGACCCCTGACCCCTCAGCATCCTAACCCCTCAAACCCTCATCATCTCTGATCACTGACCACCTATGAACCCTCACCTCTCACCATCCCTGAGCCCACACCACCCCTGACCCTTCACTCCTCACCACCCCTGACCCCTCACCCCTCAACCTTCCTGATTCCTCATCCTTTACCATCCCTGAACCCTCACCCCTCACCATCCCTGACCCCTCACCATCCCTGACCCTCACTCCTCACCAATCCTAACCATTCATCCCTCACCATTCCTGACCCCTCACCATCCCTGATCACTCAACACTCACCAACACTGACCTTTCATCCCTCACCAAACCTCACCCCTCAGCTCTCACCATCACCATCACTGACCTTTCAACCCTCACCAATCCCATCGCCTCACCATTCCTGACCCCTAACCTCCCTGATCCCTGACCCCTCAACATCCCTGACCCCTTATCATTTCTGACCCCTCACCAACCCTGACCCTCTCCCCTCACCAATCCTGAGCCCACACCCCTCACTAACTCTGAAGCCACATCCCTAACCCTTCACCATCCTTGACCCTCACCCTTCAGCATCCCTGACCGCTCATTCCTCACCATCACTCGTCCCTCATCTCTCACCAACCCTGACCCCTCACCAATCCTGACCCTTTACCAATCCTGGCTCTTGGATTCATGTCACACTATCTGTAACCTCCAGGACTTGCCTGGGTTTATAAACCCTCACTTACTGGGCTGTCTGGAGACAATCCACATCTCTTTAACCTGGGGCTTAACGCTCTCTCCACTCACAGTGTGAGCCGCTTTAAGACTTGAATAGCAGGTTAGGTGTAAGGATTCACATTCTAATCTGTAAACTGTCTGTGTTGATATGTGTGCTATTGCAGACCAGAACATCTCATTTCGCCTGACGAAGGCACAAACGCCGAAAGCTCGCAGATTTACTGTCAAATAAATCGGTTGGATTTAAAATTGGTGTTGCCAGACCTCTTACTGAGTTTACCTCAGTCCAACGTCGGCATCTCTACATCATTCACCCCTCACCATCTCTGACCCTCATCCTTCACCATTCCTGACCCCTCACAAACCCTGGCTCCTTCACCATCCCTCACCATCTCTGTTCTCTCACCATCTCTGACCAATCATCTGTCACCAAGTCTGACCCCTTACCCCTCACCCTTACCATCCCTGACCCCTTACAATTCCTGACCCTTACTGTTCCTGACCCCTCAGCCCTCACCAACATTGACACCTCACTCTTCACCATCCCTGACCTCTCACCCCTCACCATCCCTCAACGCTCACCATCCCTGACCCCCTGACCCCTCACCATCCCTGACCCCTGACCCCTCACCAAACCTGACCCCTGACCCCTCACCAAACCTGACCCCTCACCAAACCTGACCCCTCACCATCCCTGAGCCCTCACCTCTCACCACTCATCCCTCACCAACCCTGACCCCTCATCCATCATCTTCCCTCGCCAATTCTGACCCTCCACCATCCATCTCCTCGACCCGGCATCATCTGTGACCACTTACCCCTCACCATCCATGACCCCTCACCCCTCAAATCTCTGACCCCTAACCCCTCACGAACCCTGACCCTCACCCCTCATGAACCCTGATCCCTCACCATCCCTGACTCCTGCCCCCTCACCATCCCAGACCCAACTACCCTCACCACGCCTCACACCTCACCAACCCTGAGCCCTCAGCCCTCACCATCCCTGACACCTTACCCCTTACTATCTCTAACCCCTCACCACCCCGACCTCTCATCCCTCACCATCTCTAATTCCTCACCACCCCAACCCTCACCATCCCTGACACCTCACCCCTCACCATCCCTGACACCTCACCCCTCACCATCTCTAATTCCTCACCATCCCAACCCCTCACCCCTCACCATCCCTGACACCTTACCCCTCACTATCTCTAACCCCTCACTATCCCTGACACCTCACCCCTCACCATCTCTAATTCCTCACCACCCCAACCCCTCACCCCTCACCAACCCTGACCCCAGCCTCTTCACTATCCCTGATCGCTGAGCTTTCAAATGAAGACCACAGGGTCGAAAGCTTGTGAGTTTATTATCAAATAGATCGGTTGGATTTAAACCTGGTGTCAGACTTCTTACCGCACTCAGCCCTCACCATCCCTGACCCCTCACCATCACCACCCCTCACACCTCACCATCCCTGACCCCTCACCATCACCACCCCTCACACCTCAACATCCCTGACCCCTCACCATCACCACCCTCACACCTCAACATCCCTGACCCCTCACCATCACCACCCCTCACACCTCAACATCCCTGACCTCTCACCATCACCACCCCTCACACCTCAACATCCCTGACCCCTCACCATCACCACCCCTCACACCTCAACATCCCTGACCCCTCACCATCACCACCCCTCACACCTCAACATCCCTGACCAAGCCACCCCTCACCATCTCTGACCTCTCACCCATCACCATCTCTCACCCTTCACTCTTTACCAACCCTGACCCCTGACCCCATATCATCCCTGACCCCTGATCCTTCGTCATCGCTAACCCCTCACCCCTCATGAACCCTGACCCCTCACTTCTCACAAATTCTGTTGCTTCCACATCCCTGACCCTTCACCATCGCTGACTCTTCACCCCCTCACCATGCTTGACCCCTAACCCCTGACAAACACTGACCCCTCACCATCTCTGACCCTCTCCCTCACCCATCACCAACTCTGACCCCTCACGAATCCTGTCCCCTCACACCTACGAATCCTGAGCCCTCAGCCCTCACCATCCCTCATCCCTCAACAGCCGTGGCCCCTCACGATCTCTCACCGCTTACCCCTCACCCCTAACCCCTCACCACCCCTGACTGCTCACATCTCACCATTCCTGACCCCTTACCACTCACCATTCCTCAGCCCTCACCATCCCTGACCCCTCAGCCCTCACCATCCCTGACCCCTCACCCCTCACCATCCCTGACCCCTCACCCCCACCATCCCTGAACCCTCACCACTCACTATCTCTGACACCTCACCATTTCTGACCCCTCATTCCTCACCATGTCTGGACACTCACCTCTCTCCATCACCATACTTTACCAACCCTGACCCCTCACCCCTCACCATCTCTGACCCCTGAACCCTCAACATCCCTGATACCTCACCATCTCTGACACCTCACTATCCCTGACACCTCACCCCTCACCTACCCTGATGGCTCAACATCTGACCCCCTCACCCCTAACCATCTCTGACCTCTGACCCTCACCCTCATGAACCCTGACCCTTACCATCCCTGACCTCTCACTCCTCACAATCCCTCACCAACCCTGACCCCTCATCCCTCACCCCTCACCATCCCTGACCCCTGACTATCCCTGACCCTTCAGCCTCACCATCTCTGATCCCTCACCAACCCTGACACCTCACCCCTCACCATTCCTATCTCTTCACTCCTCACCAAACCAGACCCGTCACCCCTCACCTTTCACCATTCCTGGACCCTCACCACTCGCCCCTCACCATTCCGACCCTGACCCCTCACCATCCCTATCATCTCACCATCTCTGACCCCTCATCCTCATCTCTAGTCATCCCTGATATCAGACCCCTCACCATCCCTGCCTCCTCTCCCCTCACCATCCCTCTCCAATCCTGACCCCTCACCCCGCAACACTCCTCACCATCACTCACCATCCCTGACCCCTGACCCCTCACTATCCCTCACTCCTCACAAACCCTGAACCCTCACCATACCTGACCCCCTAACCAACCGCAACCACTTACCCCTCATATCCCTGACCCCTCACCAACTCTGACCCCTCACCCCGACTAAGCTTGACCTCTCACCCCTTACTATCCCTGACTCTTCATTTTCCCTGACCGCTCATCCCTCACCAACACAGACCCTGCACCATCACTGATCCCTCTACCCCCACCAACACTGACCCCTCACCCCTCACCCCTCAACATTCCTGACACCTCAACCTTCACCATAGCTGACCTATCTACACAATGAACCCTGACCCCTCACCATCTCTGATCCCACAAACAACACCTTCCCTGACCTCTCATCCCTCACCATCTGTTACCCGTCAGCATCCCTCAGTCTTCACCACCCCTCACAACCTGAACCCTCACCCCCTCACCATTCCTGAACCATCATCCGTCACCAACTATGACCCCTTACCCCTCACCAAGCCTGATCCCTCACCCCTCACCAAGCCTGATCCCTCACCCCTCACTATCCATGACCCCTCACCCCTCACCCCTCAGTCAACATGACCCACACCCCTCACCAACCCAGATCCTTCACCCCTCACCATCTCTGATATCTTAACCCTCACCATCTCTGACCCTTCACTCCTCACCATTCCTGACCATTCACCTCTCACTATCTCTGACCCGTCACCCTCACTAATCCTGACCCCTCACCATCACTGACACCTCACCCCTCACAAACCCTTCCCCCTCACCCCTCAGCATCACTGACCATTCACCCTTCACCAACCCGGACCCCCACACCTCACCATCCCTGATCCCTGACCCCTGACCAACACTGATCCCTCACCCTTCACCATCCCTTACCCCTCATCATTTACCATCTCTGAACTCTGACCCCTCACTATCCCTGACCCCTGACCATCCCTGACCCCCTCACCATCCCTGACCCCCACATCCCTGACCCTCACCATCCTGACCCCTCACCATCCCTGACCCCTCACCATCTCTGACCCCTCACCATCCCTGACCCCTCACATCCCTGACCCCTCACATCCCTGACTCCTGACCCCTCACCATCTCTGACCCCTGACCCCTCACCCCTCACCATCCCTGACCCCTCACCATCCCTGACCCCTGACTCTTCACCACCCCTGACCTCTCACCATCTCTGACCCCTGACCCCTCACCCCTCACCGTCCCTGACCCTTCAGCATTCCTGACCACTCAACATCCACCAACCCTGACCCCACACCACTCATCATCCCTCACACCTCACTATCCCTGACCACTCACCATCCATCACCACTCACCCCTCACTATCCCTGACTCCTCGCAATCCCTGACCCCTGATCTGCGAGCATCCTTCACACCTCACCAACCCTGACTCCTCACCCCTCACCCCTCATCATCCCTGACCCCTCATCACTCACCATCTGTGACCCTACAACCCCTCACTATCCCTGACCCCTGACCCAGCCTATTCCTCACCCCTCACCATTCCTGACCCTTGACCTCTCACGCTGATCCTTCACCCATCACCACTCCTGACCCTTCACCCATCACCATTCCTGACCCTTCACCTATCACCATTCCTGACCCTTCACCCCTCACCATTCCTGACCCTTCACCCCTCACCATTCCTGACCCTTCACCCATCACCATCCTGACCTTCATCCATCACCATCCCTGACCCTTCACCCATCACCATTCCTGACCTTCACCCATCACCATTCCTGACCCTTCACCCATCACCATCCCTGACCCTTCACCCATCACCATCCCTGACCCTTCACCCATCACCATTCCTGACCCTTCACCCATCACCATCCCTGACCCTTCATCCATCACCATCCCTGACCCTTCACCCATCACCATTCCTAACCCTTCATCCATCACCATTCCTGACCCTTCACCCATCACCATCCCTGACCCTTCACCCATCACCATTCCTGACCGCTGACCAACCTTGACACCTCACATCTCACCATTCCTACCCACTCACCCCTCAATAACCCTCACCGTTCACCAACCCTGATGCCTCACCCCCTCACCATTCCTGATCCCTGACCACTCACCCCTCACAATCCCTGATCCTTCACCATCTCTGATGCCTCACCCCTCACCTCTCTCCATCCCTGACCCCCTCCCCTCTCTCCATCCCTGACCCCCTCCCCTCTCTCCATCCCTGACCCCCTCCCCTCTCTCCATCCCTGACCCCTCCCCTCTCTCCATCCCTGACCCCCTCCCCTCTCTCCATCCCTGACCCCTCCCCTCTCTCCATCCCTGACCCCCTCCCCTCTCTCCCTCACCCCTCACCATCCCTGTCCCCTGACAAATCCATTTGACCATCTCTGAGTCCTCACCCATACCTTCCCTGACCCCTTACCGCTCACCATCCCTGACCCTCACCCTCAACCTTTATTATCCCTGACCACTGACCAACCCTGACCCCTCACCCCTCACCATCCCTGACCACTCCCCCTCACAAACCCTGACCCCTCAGCATCGCTGACTTCTCAGCCCTGACCATCTCTGACCCCTCACCCCTCCCTGATGCCTGACCCCTCACCTCTCATCCCTCACCATCCCTGACCACTGACCCCTCATCCCTCACCATCCCTGACCCCTGACCCCTCATCCCTCACCATCCCTGACCGCTGACCCCTCATCCCTCACCATCTCTCAACAATCCTGACCCCTTACCCCTTATACCTCACCTTGACCCCTGACCCCTCACCATGGCTTACCCATCACCCTTCACCAACTCTAACACCTCACCCCTCACCCACCTGACTCCTCACCCTCACTATCCCTGACCCTGACCCCTCACTATCCCTGACCCCTCACCATCCCTGGCTCCTCAACCCTCACAATCCCTGTCCCCTCACTCTCCCCATGGCTGAAGGCCTCAACCCTCACCATCACTGACCCCTGACCCCTCACCATTCCTGACCATTTACCCTCACCATCCCTGACCCCTCACCATCCCTGACCCCTCACCCTCACCATTTCAGACCCCTGACCAAACATGATTCCTCACCCCTCACCATTCCTGACCCTTCACCCCACACCAACCCTGAGACCTCACCATACACGTCCCCTCACCCCTGCCCATCCCTGACCCCTCACCCCTACCATGAGGGGTTTTCACCTGACCAAGGGACAAACCCCGAAAGCTTGTGAGTTTATTATCAAATCAATCGGTTGGATTTAAACCTGGTGTCAGGTTCTTACTGTGTTTACCCCAGTTCAACACCCGCATCTCCACACCCCGACCCCCCCTCACCATCCCTCACCATCCCTCACATACCTGACCCCTCATCATCCCTGATTCCTCACCCCTCACCCTGCATCATCCCTGACCCCTCACCCCTCACCCTGTACCAACTTTGACCCCTCACCCATCACCCCTCACTCTACATCAACTCTGACCCCTCACCCCTCATTCTGCACCAACCCTGACTCCTCACCCCTCACCCTGCACCAATTCTGACCCCTCACCCTGCACTATCCCTGACCCGTCACCTTGCACCAACCCTGACCCCTCACCCCACACCAATCCTCACCCCTCAGCACCCACCCTGCTCCAACTCTGACACCTCAATCCTCAGAATCATTAACCCCTCACCCTCTCCATGCCTGACCCCTTACTCCTCAACATCCCTCACCATCCCTCACCCGCCATCCCTCACCCTTCACCATTCCAGACCCCATAACACTCACTATCCCTGACCCCTCACCATCCCTTACCCCTCACCTTAAATGACCCCTGACCTCTCAGCCCTCACCCCTCACCATCCCTGACCCCTCAGTTCTCACCAATGTGTCACCTCACCCCTCACCATCCCTGACCTCTCACCATCCCTGACCTCTCACCATCCCTGACCTCTCACTAAACTCGAATCCTCACCCATCACTATCCCAGACCCTTCACCCAAACCAACTGTGAGCACACACCTTCTCTTAACCCTGACCCGTCACTAATCCTGACCCCTCATCCCTCAACAGCTCTGACACTTCACCATCCCCGAGCCCTCAGCCCTCACCATCCCTCACCCCTGACCCCTCACCATCTCTGATCCCTCATCCCTCACCAAACCTGACTCCTCGCCCCTCACCATCACTGACCCTCACCCGTCACCATTTCTGACCCCTTACCCTTCACCATACTTGACTGCTCACACCCTATCATCTCCCACCCTCTCACCATCCCAGACCCATTATCATCCCTGACCCCTCACTCCTCACCATCGCTGATCCCTCACCATCCCTGATCTCTCATCCACCACCATCCCTCACCTCTCCTCCCTTACCATCCTTGACCCCGACCCTTCAGCATCCCTGACCTCTCACCCCAACCATCTCTGACCGCTTGCCCCTCACCCATCACCAGAGCTCACCTATCCTGACCCCTCACCCCTCACCTTCTCCATCTCTGACCCATCACCCCTCACCATCCCTGACTCCTCACCCCACACCTTCCCAGGCCTCTCACTTTTCACCATCTGTGACCCATCACACCTCACCATCTCTGACCATTCACCCCTCACCATCCCTCTCCAATCCTGACCTCTCAACCCTCACCATCCCTGACCCCTCACCATTCCTGACCCCTCACCCGTCACCAACACTAACCCCTCATCCCTCACCAATTCTGACTCACCATTCATGAACTCTCACCCCTCACCAACCCTAATCCTTCACCCCTCATCAACCCTCACCTCTCACCCCCTCACCAACCCTGACCCCTCACCATCGCTGACCCCTCATCCCACAACATCCCTCACCCCTCCTCCCTCACCATCCCTGATCTCTGACCCCTCATTATCTCTGACACCTCATCCCTCACTATCTCTGACTACTCATCCCTCACTCATCACCATACCTCACCAACCCTGACCCCTCACCCCTCAGCATCTCTGACTCCTGACCCCTCACCATCCCTGACACCTCTCTGACCCTGACTCCACACCATCCCTGACATCTAACCTCCCTGACCTCTGACATCTCACCATCCCTGACCCCTCATCCCTCACCAACCCTGAACCTCACCCCTCATGAACCCTGACCCCTCATTATCTCTGACTCCTCATCCCTCACTATCTCTGAATACTCATCCCTCACTCATCACCATACCTCACGATCCCTAACCCCTCACCCCTCACCGACCCTGACCCCTCACCCCTCACCAATCCTGACCCATGATCCCTCATCACCCTAACCCCTCAAACCCTCATCATCTCTGATTCCTCACCACCTATGAACCCTCACCTCTCACCATCCCTGAGCCCTCATCATCCCTGACCCCTCACCCTGTCACCATCCCTTACCCCTCACCCCTCACCATCTCTCACTACTCATTCCTTGCCAACGCTGATGCCTCATCCATCACCTTCCCTCGCCAATTCTGACCCTCCACCATCCATCTCCTCGACCTGGCATCATCCATGACCCCTTACCCCTCAAATCCCTGACCCCTCATGAACCCTGTCCCTCACCCCTCATGATCCCTCACCATCCCTGACTCCTGACCCCTCACCATGCCAGGCCCAACTACTCTCACCACGCCTCACACCTCACCAACCCTCAGCCCTCACCCCTCACCATCCCTGACACCTTATCCCTCACCATCCCTAACCCCTCAACCCTCAGCATCCCTGACCTCTCATTGTGCATTATCCATGACCCTTCACTCCTCACTAACCCTTACCCTCACCCCTCACCAACTCTGACCGCTCAACATCCCTACTTGTGACCCTCAGCTTCTTTGACCTTTTCACTCCTCACCATCCATTATCATCTCTGACCTCTCACCCCTCACCACCCTGAACCCTCACCCCTCACCATCCCCTCACCCCTCATCACTCAGAATCCCTGACCGCTCACCTCTCACCATCTCTGATCCCATACCTGACCTGACCCCTCACCATCCCTGACCCCTCACCACCCCCCCACCCCTCACACCTCAACATCCCTCATCCCTCACCACCCCCATCCCTCACACCTCAACATCCCTCACCAATCCTGACCCCTCACCCCTCACCAACCCTGACCCCTCAGCCATCATCATCCCTGACCCCTCAGCCATCATCATCTCTGACCCCTGACCCTTTACCATCCGCGATTCCTCACCACTCATCATCGCTAACCCCTCACCCCTCATGAATCCTGACCCCTCACCTCTCACAAATTTTGTTGCCTCAACATCCCTGAGCCCTCACCATTCCTGACTGCTCACATCTCACCACCCCTGACCCGTCACCATCCCTGACCTCTCACATCTCACCACCCCTGTCCCCTCAGCCCTCACCATCCTTGACCACTCAGCCCTCACCACCCCTCATCCCTCACCATGTCTGAACACTCACCTCTCTCCATCACCATACTTCACCAACCCTGACCCCTCACCCTTCACCATCTCTGACCCCTGAGCCCTCATCATCCTTGACCTCTCACCATCCTTGAACTCCTCACCCCTCACCATTCCTGACACCTCACCATCTCTTACACCTCACTATCCCTCACACGTCACCCCTCACCACACTGACCGCTCAACATCTCTGACTCCTCACCCCTAACCATCTCTGACCCCCTGACCCTTATCTGACCCCTCACTCCTCACAATCCCTCACCAGCGCTGACCCCTCATCCCTCACCCCTCACCGTCCCTGATCCCTTAGCCCTCAACATTCCTGAACCCTGACCCCTCACTGTTCCTGAACCCTGACCCCTCACTATCCCTGACCCCTCACCCCTCACTAACCTTGACCTCTCACCCCTCACTATCCCTGACCCCTCACTTTCCCTGACTGCTCATTCCTCACCAACACTGACCCTGCACCATCACTGACCCCTCTACCCCCACCAACACTTACCCCTCACCCTTCACCATAACTGACCTGTCTACCCAATGAACCCTGACCCCTCACCCCTCACCATCTCTGATCCCACAACCAACACCTTCCCTGACCCCTCATCCCTCACCATCTGTTACACGTCAGCATCCCTCAGCTTTCACCATCCCTCACAACCTGAACCCTCACCCCCTCACCATTCCCAAACCGTCATCCCTCACCAAGCCTGACCTTTCACCCCTCATCAAGCCTGACCCTCACCCCTCACCAAGCCTGACCCCTCACCACCCTTGTTCCTCACCCCTCAGCAAACATGACCCACACCCCTCACCTACCCAGATTCTTCACCCTTCACCATCTCTGACACCTTAACCCTCACCAATCCTGACCCCTCAGCCCTCACCATTCCTGGCCACTGAACATCTCTGACCCTTCATTTCTCACCTACCCTGACCCCTAACCCATTACTATCCCTCATCCCTCAGTCCTGACCATCCCTCATCCTCACCATTCCTCACCTTCCCTGACCCCTCACCATGCCTCACACTTTACCGACCCTGACCTCTCATCCCTCACCTTCCCTGACCCCTCACCCCTCACCATCCGTGACCCCTCACACCTCATCATCCCTCACCTTCCCTGACCCCTCACCCCTCACCATCCGTGACCCCTCACACCTCATTATTCCTCACCTTCCCTGACCCCTCACCCCTCACCATCTGTGACCCCTCACACCTCATCATTCCTCACCTTCCCTGACCCCTCATCACTCACCATCTGTGACCACTCACACCTCATCATCGCTAACCCCTCACCCTTCACAAACCCTGACTCCGCACCAACCCTGATCTCTTATCCTCACCATCCCTGACTCCTCACCATCTCTGACCTCAACTAACCCTGACGCCTTACATCTGACCATTCCTGACCATTCAACATCCCTCACCACTCACCATCCCTGACCCCTCATCCTTTATCACTGTTGACCCCTCACCCCTCACCATCCCTGACCCCTCACCATCCCTGACTCCTCAACCTTCACCATTCCTGATCCTTCAACACTCACCATCCCTGAACCCTGACCAACTCTGACCCTCACATCTCACCATTCCTAACCCCTTATCATCCTTGACCAATCCTGATCCTTCACCCTCGCCATCCTTGATCCCTCAACTCTTACCATCTCTGACCCTTAACCTCTCGATGTAGAGATGCCGGTGTTGGACTGGGGTAAACTCAGTAAGAGGTCTGACAACACCAATTTTAAATCCAACTGATTTATTTGATAGTAAACTTGCAAACATTCGGCCTTTGTGCCTTCATCAGGCGAATTAGGTCATTTGTGCCTCCGTCAGGTGAATGATGTCAATTGACCTCATTCGCCTGACAAAAGCACAAAGGCCGAAAGCTTGCAAGGTTATTATCAAATAAATCAGTTAGATTTAAAATTGGTGTTGTCAGACCTCTTACTGACCTTAACCCCTCAACATACCTGACACCCACCTCTCAACATCTCTGACTCTTGACCTCTTGTCATCTCTGACTCCCTCACAAACCCTAATATCTCAGAACTCACCATGTCTGATCCCTCACCGTCCCTGATCCCTCACCGTCCCTGACAACGCACCATCACTGACCCTTCACCATCCCTGACCCCTCACCAACCCTGACAATGCACCATCACTGACCCTTTACCATCCCTGACCCCTCACCCCTCACCAAGCCTGACCCCTCAGCCCTCACCACCCTCGTCCCTCACCCCTAAACAAACATGGCCCACACGCCTCACCTACCCAGATACTTCACCCTTCACCATTCCTGACCCCTCAGCCCTCACCATTCCTGACCCCTCAGCCCTCACCAATCCTGACACCCAGCCCTCACCAATCTGACCCCTAAGCCCTCCACAATCCTGAACCCTCAGCCTCACCCAATCCTGACCCCTCCGCCCGCACCATCCCTGACCCCTCAGCCCTCACCCTTCTGACCCCCTCAGCCCTCACCAATCTGACCCCTCAGCCATCACCAATCCTGACCACCTCAGCAATCACCATTCCGGACCCCTCAGCCCTCACTAATCTTGGACCCTTCAGTCCTCAACATTATGAAACCTCAGCCCTCACCATCTCTGACCCTCAGCCCTCACCAATCCCTGACCCTCAGCCCCTCCACCATCCGACCCCTCAGCACTCACCAATATCTGACCCCTCAGCCCTCACCATTCCTGACCCCTCAGCCCCACCAATCATGACCCCTCACCCTCACCATCCCTGACCACTCAGCCCTCACCATCTATGACCCCTCAGCCCTCACCAATCCTGACCCCTCAGCCCTCACCAATCCTGACCCCTCAGCCCTCACCAATCCTGACCCCTCAGCCCTCACCAATCCTGGCCACTGAACAGGAAAGCTTTTGTTGTTGAATTGGATGTTTTATGCTGTTGTTATTGTTGTAATTGTTGGTGTTTCTAAATGTTGGGTTGTTGTTAAATTTGTTGGTGTTTTTCTATATTGAGGTTAGTGTTAGATTTTTTGGTATTTTATGTTTTTGTGGTTGTTGTTGAATTTGTTGGTCTTGTTTTTCAATTTTGAGATTGTTTTTTAATGTTGGGTTGTTGTTGAACTTGTTGGTGTTATCAATGTGAGTTTGTCGTTGTATTTGTTGGTGAGTTTCCATATTGACATTGTTGACATTGTTGTTTATTTTTGATCTTTGTTGAATTTGTTGATGTTTTTCAATCTTGAGATTATTGTCGGATTTGCTGTTTCTTTTTAATTGTTGAGGTTGTTGAACTTGTTGGTGTTTT
>JAGIQG010000039.1:13304154-13325430 GCA_024679065.1 Sphyrna mokarran | reverse complement strand
CAATCCACACTCACCCCTATTCCTTCCTACTCTCCCTTTGTTCCCTTACTCAACCTCTCTTGATCCCCACTCCCTTTCCCTCTCCTGTTTCCCTTCCCTGCCTCTCCCTCCTTTCTCCCCCCACTTACTCCCCCTCCTTTGTTCTCTCAGTCCCCTCCATCCTCCCTCCTTTCTCTCACACTCTCTTTCTCCCTTTCTCTCTGCGCTCTCTCCTGTCTTGTCCTTTCTCTGTGCTCTCTGTCTCTGTGCCCTCTCTCCGCACTCCCTCTCACCGCACTCTCCCTCCACGCTCTCCCACTGCGCTCTCTCTCTTGCTCTCCTTCCATGGGCTCTCTCTCCGCATGCTGTCCCTCTGCGCACTCTCTGTCTCCATGCTCTCTCTCTTGCTCTCTCTCTGTGACCTCTCTCTCTCGCTCTCCCTCCATGTGCTGTCTCTCAGCAAGCTCTCTGCGCGCTGTCTCTGCGCGCCCTCTCTCTCCACCCGCCCTCTCTCTCCGCGCGCCCTCTTTCCGCACTCTGATTGTGCACTGTCTCTCATGCTCTCTCTCTCTCCTCAGTCTCTCATCATGCTACTCTTTGTGCTTTCTGTCCGTGCACTCTCACTGCGCTCTCTCACCGTGCTCTCTCTCCACGATCTCTCTCTCTCCGCTCTCTCTCACCATGCTCTCTCTCCACGCTCTCTCTCTCCGCGCTCTCTCCGCGCTCTCTCCGCGCTCTCTCACCGCGCTCTCTCTCCACGCTCTCTCTCTCCGCGCTCTCTCTCCACGCTCTCTCTCCGCGCTCTCCACATTCTTGTCTCCGTGCTCTTTCTCCATGTTGTGTCTCACAATCTGTCTCATATTCTTTCTGCACTGTCTCACTCTCTCTGTGCTCTCCCTCTGCATGGTCTTCCTCTCTCATGGTCCCTCTCTCACACTCCCTCTCACACGCTCTCTCAAACTCTCTTTCACACTCTCTATGCCCTCCCACTGTCCTCACTTTCTCTCTGCACTCTCACATTCTCTGTACTTGCAAACCTCTCCACTAGAATATAGAACATAGAACATTACAGCACAGTACAGGCCCTTCGGCCCTCAATGTTATGCTGAGCTATGTCCAATCCCAAGATCAAGCTATCCCACTCCCTATCTTTCTGGTGTGCTCCATGTGCCTATCCAATAACCACTTGAAAGTTCCTAAAGTGTCCGACTCCACTATCACAGCAGGCAGTCTATTCCACACCCCAACACTCTCTGAGTAAAGAATCTACCTCAGACATCCCTCCTATATCCCCCACCATGAACCTTATAGTTATGCCCCCCAGTAACAGATATGTCCACCTGAAGAAATAGTCTCTGCTCGCCCACTCTATCAATCCCTCTCATCATCTTATAAACCTCTATTCAGTTGCCTCTAAAGAGAAAAACCCCAGTTCTTTCAACCTTTCCTCAAGACCTACCCTCCACACCAGGCAGCATCCTGGTAAATCTCCTCTGCACTCTCTCCAATGTCTCCACATCCTTCGTATAGTGAGGTGAGCAGACCTGAACACAATATTCCAAATGTAGTCTCACCAACACCCTGTACAGTTGCAGCATAATCCCATGACTCTTAAACTCAAAACCCCTGTTAATAAACACTAACACACTATAAGCCTTCTTCACGGCTCTATCCACTTGAGTGGCAACCTTCAGAGATCTGTGGATATGAACCCCAAGATCTCTCTGTTCCTCCACGTTCCTCAGAACCTTGCCATTGACCCTGGAATCTGCATTCAAATTTGTCCTACCAAAATGAATCACCTCACTTATCAGGGATAAACTCCATCTGCCCAGTTCTGCATCCTATCAATGTCTCTTTGCAGTCTGCAAGAGCCCTCCACCTCATCCACTATTCCACCGGTCTTGGTGTCATCAGCAAATTTACTCACCCACCCTTCAGCCCTCTCTTCCACGTCATTGATAAAAATCACAAATAGCAGAGGACCCAGCACTGTTCCCTGTGTGGTACAAGCTGGTAACTGGCCTCCAGTCTGAAAATTTTCCCTCCATCACCACCCTGTGTCTTCTATGAGTTACAATATGGAGATGCCGGCATTGGATTGGGGTAAACACAGCAAGAAGATTCACAATACTTCTTTAAGTACAACCAGTTTATTTGATAGTAATCAAATAAACTAGTTCAACTTAAACCTGGTGTTGTGAAACTTCTTATTGTCTCCTATGTGACAGACAGTTACTTACCCAGTCGGCCAAATTTCCTTCTTTCCCACATCTTCTTATCTTCTTCATGAGCCTACCATGGGGAACCTTATCAAACACCTGTTTCAATGCGAGGAGCGTAATGGGAAAAACGGATGAACTTCGGGCCTTAATATTTGCGAGGAACTTGGATGTGGTTGCGGTGACGGAGACGTGGTTAAAGGAAGGGGAGCAGTGGCAATTGAACATTCCTGGGTATAAGTGTTTCAGACGTGACACAGGAGGGTCCAGAAGAGGTGGAGGAGTGGCGTTGTTAGTTAAGGAGAGCATCACGGCGGTGCAGAGGGAGGACAATACAGAGGAGTTAGGAGTGGAGTCGCTGTAGGTGGAGTTGAGGAATAGAGAGGGGGCGATTACTATGCTAGGGGTGTATTACAGGCCATCCAACAGCCCACGGGCAGTTGAAGAAGGCATATGTGAAGACATTTTGGATAGGTGCAGAAAGAACAGAGTCGTTAGCACGAGGTTAGCACGAGGGGACACAGCTTTAAATTAAGGGGTATGAGTTATAGGACGGATATCAGAGGTAGGTTCTTTACTCAAAGTGTGATTAGGGAGTGGAATGCCCTGCCTGCAGCTGTTGTAGATGCGCCAAGTTTGGTGGCGTTTAAGAGGTTAATTGATAAGTATATGGGAGAGAAGGGAATGGTTTAGTTTGGAGGGGCATTGCTTTTTATTTTGGTCGGCACAACATTGAAGGCCGAAGGGCCTGTTCTGTGCTGTAATGTTCTATGTTCTATGTTATAGTGGGAGATTTTAATCTCCCGAGGGAGGATTGGAAAGTACCTAGAGCTGGGGGTTTGGACGGGCAGGAATTTGTAAAATGTGTACTGGAAGGATCGTTGGAGCAGTATGTGGCTAGCCCGACTAGAGAAGGGGCTATAGAACATAGAACAATACAGCACAAACAGGCCCTTCGGCCCACGAGTTGTGCCGATCACATCTACCAATCCACAGACCTATCTATAACTCCCTATCCTATTCTTTTCCATATACTCATCCAGAAGTCTCTTAAAAGACCCCAGTGAGTTTGCCTCAACAACCTCCGACGGCAGTCGGTTCCATTCACTCACCACCCTTTCAGTGAAAAACCTACCCCGACATCTCCTTTGTATTTGCTTCCCTGCACCTTAAATCTGTGTCCTCTCGTATTGACCATTTCCGCTCGGGGAAATAGTCTCTGAGAGTCCACCCTATCTATTGCTCTCAACATTTTATAAACCTCTATCAGGTCGCCTCTCAACCTACGTCTCTCCAGTGAGAAGAGTCCCAGCTCCCTCAACCTATCTTCGTAAGGCCTGCCTCCCAATCCAGGCAGCATCCTTGTAAATCTCCTCTGAACCCTCTCAATAGCCTCTACATCCTTCCTATAACGAGGCGACCAGAACTGCACACAATACTCCAACTGGGGTCTGACTAGAGTCTTATAGAGCTGCATCATTACCTCCTGACTCCTAAACTCTATTCCTCGATTAATGAAGGCCAGTACACTGTACGCCTTCTTGACCACTTCCTCCACCTGCGAGGCTGATTTAAGAGTCCTATGGACCCGGACTCCGAGATCCTTCTGCTCTACAACACAGCTAAGACTCCTACCCCTTATGTTGTACTTCTTCATCCCATTATTCCTGCCAAAATGGACCACTACACATTTATCTGTGTTGAAGTCCATCTGCCACTTCTCCGCCCAGTCTTGCATCCTGTATATGTCCCGCTGCAACTTTTGGCATCCCTCCAGACCATCCACAACACCACCGATCTTTGTATCGTCGGCGAACTTGCTAACCCATCCCTCCACTTCCTCATCCAGGTCATTTATGAAAATGACAAACAGCAAGGGTCCCAGAACAGATCCCTGGGGCGCTCCACTGGTTTTATATATTGGATTTAGTTCTGAGTAATGAGCCAGGGCAAGTGGTTGATGTTGTAGTAGGGGAACATGTGGCTAACAGTGACCACAATTCTGTCTACTTTAGGATACAGATGGAAGAGGATACTTGTTGCCCTAGGGGCAGGGTGCTGAATTGGGGGAAGGCTAACTACGGTCGGATTAGGCAGGAACTTAGGGAAACTGATTGGGAACGGTTGTTTGAGGGTAAGTCCACGCTAGGCATGTGGGACTCTTTCAAGGGAATACTGAAAATGTTGCAAGATAAGTATGTGCCGGCCAAGAGGAAAGATGGGAAAGGTAGGATTAGAGAGCCATGGATTACTAGGGATATTGAGGACTTGGTTTGGAAGAAAAGAGAGGCGTACGATAGGTCAAAGCAGCTGGGAACGGAGACAGCGTTGGAGGAATACAGAGAGGAAGGGGGAGGGAGCTCAAACAGGGAGTTAGAAGGGCAAAAAGGGGGCATGAAATGATTTTGGCGGATAGGATTAAGGAAAATCCAAAGGCTTTTTACTCCTATGTTAGGAATAAAAGGGTGGTTAGAGGAAAAATCAGACCTCTTAGGGATAGAGGAGGGGAACTGTGCTTAGAGCCCGAGGGCATGGCGGAGATCCTGAATGAATACTTTGCGTTGGTACTCACGAAGGAGAGGGGCTTGTTGACAGCTCCTGTCTCTGAGGGAGCTGTGGACCAGCTGAGGGAAATATCCATACCGAGGGAGGAAGTGTTAGAGCTTCTAGGTAGCATCAAAACTGTTAATTTCCGGGGCCTGATGGCATTTATCCCAGGCTGCTTAGGGAAGTGCGAGGTGAAATTGCTGGGCCTCTGACGCAAATCTTTGTCTCTTCCTTGGACACAAGTGAGGTTCCTGAGGACTGGAGAATAGCTAATGTTGTACCGTTGTTTAAAAAGGGTAGTAGGGATAACCCTGGGACTTATAGGCCGGTGAGCTTGACGTCAGTGGTAGGAAAGCTGTTGGAGGGGATTCTTAGAGATAGGATGTATAGGCACTTGGAGCGTTGCGATCTGATTAGAGATACGCAGCATGGATTTGTTAAGGGGAGGTCGTGCCTTACAAATCTGGTATAATTTTTTGAGGAGGTGACGAAAACGGTGGATGAAGGGCGAGCCGTTGATGTCGTCTATATGGATTTTATTAAGGCGTTTGACAAAGTCCCTCATGGGAGGTTAATTGAGAAGGTCAAGGCTCATGGGATACAAGGACAGGTAGCTAGATGGATAAGTAACTGGCTTAGTAACAGGAGACAGAGAGTAATAGTGGAAGGGTGTTTTTCTAGTTGGAGGTCAGTCATTAGCGGTGTGCTGCAGGGCCTGGTACTGGGACCTCTTCTATTTGTAATATATATAAATGACTTGGAAGAGGGAGTAAGTGGAGTGATCAGCAAGTTTGCAGACGATACAAAGATGGCTGGACTTGCGGATAGTGAGGAGCATTGTCAGGCGATGCAGCAGGACATAGATAGGCTTGTAGCTTGGGCAGACAGATGGCAGATGGAATTCAATCCTGATAAATGTGAGGTGATGCATTTCGGGAGAAAGAATGTAGGGGGAAGGTATATGATAAAGGGTAGACCTATTAAGAGTATAGAAACACAGAGGGACCTGGGGGTGCAGGTGAAGAAGTCTCCGAAGGTGGCAGAGCAAGTGGAGAAGGTTGTGAAGAAAGCATATAGTATGTTAGCCTTTATACGAAGGGGTAGAGAGTACAAGAGCTGGCCTTTAATGTTGCAGTTGTATAAAACGTGGGTTAGACCTCATTTGGAATACTGCGTCCAGTTCTGGTTGCCTTACTACTGGAAGGACGTGGAGACTCTGGAGAGAGTGCAGAGGAGGTTTACCAGGATGCTGCCTGGTATGGAAGATCTGAGTTACGAGGAGAGATTAGGCAAATTGGGACTGTTTTCCTTACAAAGACGTAGACTTAGAGGAGAACTAATAGAGATGTACAAGATTGTGAGGGGTATAGATAAACAGGGTTAAGCTTTTTCCTAGGATGGACTCAAATAGCACGAAGGGTTACGGGCTTAGGGTGAGGTGGGGTAAGGTATAATTTGGATGCCAGAGGGAGTTTTTTCACACAGAGGGTGGTGGGGGTGTGGAATGCGCGGCCAAGTAAAGTGGTGGAGGCAGGTACTCTGGAGTTATTTAAGAAATACTTAGATGGGCACATGAACAGAATGGGAATGGAGGGGTATAGAAAACTGATTTAAAATAGGGATCATGAGCTTTGGGAGTCCCTGGGAAGTGTGTAAATAGATGATGATATTGATGTACTTGTTTTTATCCGACAGGTGCTTTGGTCCACCTTGTTGTCTAACAAGGGGCATACACGCGATAGGTCGTGGGAGGGCTGCTCTTGGATTTTTTTCAAGTGTATCCTAGTGCTTCACGTTGTTCGTGTACGCTTGACCTGGACCATTTGATGGGCAACACAACAGCTCAGTGACTATCACTGTGTTGTGCAAATACATGGATTTGGGCCTGTGTCTGTGGGAGTTTGCGCATTCTCCCCGTGCTTGCGTGGGTTTTCTCCAGGTGCTCTGGTTTCTTCCCACATCCCAATGATGTGCTCTTAGGCTAATTGGCAAAACAAATTCTCCCTGAATTGTCTCAAATTTGGTTTTTAATCCATACATCTATAAACATAGTCAGGGATTATGGGTAGAGGTGGGAACATCGGGGTGGCGGCGCGGGCTCGTTGGGCCGAAGGGCCTGTTTCCCGTGCTGTTTTGTTCTTTGTTCTTTGTTATCCGACATCAACTGCTCTACTTCGTCCACACACTTAGATACCTCCTCAAAGAATTCAATCAAATTTGTGAGGCAGGACTTACCCCTCACAAAACCATGTTGACTATCCTGGATTAAACTGCATCTTTCCAAATGGTCATAAATCCTATCCCTCAGGACCTTTTCCATTAACTTACCGACTACCGAATTACGACTAACCGGCCTACAATTACCAGGGTGATTCCTATTTCCTTTCTTGAAGAGAGGAACAACATTCACCACTGTCCAGTCCTCTGGCACAATCCTTGTGGACAGCAAGGTCCCAAAGATCAAAGCTAATGGCTCTGCAATCTCATCCTTTGCCTCCCAAAGTATCCAAGGATGTGTCCCATCTGGCCCAGGGGACTTATCCACCCTCAGGTTTTTCAAAATTGTTAATATGCCTTCCCTCAGAATATTTACCTCCTCCATCCTATCAGCCTGTATCACACACTCATCCTCAAAAACATGACCGCTCTCCTTAGTGAACACTGAAGAATAGTATTCATTCATCACCTTTCCTATCTCTTCTCATTCCATGCACAAGTTCCCACTACTATCCTTGACTGGCCTTAACCTCACCCTGTATTTGTTTATTTCTCACATAAGAGTAAAAAATCTTGGGGTTTGCTTTTATCAATAAAAATCAAGGATGCAATAATGAAGGAGACCGAATTGTAGTCACTGTCTCCAAAGTGCTCTCCCACAAACAAATCTAACACTTGGCCCAGTTCATTACCCAATACCAAGTCCAATGTGACCCCACCTCTTGTCGGCTTATCCACATATTGTGTCAGGAAACCCTCCCGCACACACTGTATAAAAAGTGCCCCATCCGAACTATTCGACCTTTAAAGGTTCCAATCAATATTTGGAGAGTTAAAGTTACCCATGATAACTATTCTGTGACCTTTACACTTAACCATAATCTGCTTTGCCATTTTCTCCTCCACATCTCTATTACTATTTGGGGGCCTATAGAAAACTCCTAAGAACGTGACCGATCCTTTCCTGTTTCTAACTCCAGGCCATATTACCTCAGGAGGCAGCTCACCCTCGAAATGCCTTTAAGCAGCCGTTAAATTATCCTTGATTAACAATGCTACTCCTCCACCTCTTTTACCACCTTCCCTATCTAACTGAAACATCTATACCCCCGAACGGCCAACAACCATTCCTGTCCGTGTTCTAACCATGTCTGTGTAATGGCCACAACATCATAGTCCCAAGTACCAATCCACATTCCACGTTCATCTATCTTATTCCTGATGCTCCTTACATTAATAGAACATAGAACATAGAACAATACAGCACAGAACAGGCCCTTCGGCCTTCGATGTTGTGCCGACCAAAATAAAAAGCAATGCCCCTCCTAACTAAACCATTCCCTTCTCATCCATATACTTATCAACTAACCTCTTAAACGCCACCAAACTTGGCGCATCTACAACAGCTGCAGGCAGGGCATTCCACTCCCTAATCACTCCTTGAGTAAAGAACCTACCTCTGATATCCGTCCTATAACTCATACCCCTTAATTTAAAGCTGTGTCCCCTCGTGCTAGCTTTCTCCATCCTAGGAAAAAGGCTATCACTGTCCACCCTATCTAAACCTCTAATCATCTTATATGCTTCAATAAGATCCCCTCTTAGCCGCCTCCTTTCTAACGAAAACAACCTCAAATCCTTCAACCTCTCTTCATAGACCTGCCCTCCATACCAGGCAACATCCTGGTAAACCTCCTCTGTACCCTCTCCAATGCCTCCACATCTTTCTTATAATGTGGCGACCAGAACTGCACACAATACTCCAAGTGCGGCCGCACTAGAGTTTTGTACAGTTGCAACATGATGCTGCGGCTCCTAAATTCAATCCCCCTACCAATAAAAGCTAAGACTCCATATGCCTTCTTAACAACTTTATCCACTTGACTGCCTACTTTCAGGGATCTATTGACACATACACCAAGATCCTTCTGTTCCTCAACACTATTAAGAGCCCTACCATTAGCCCTATACTCTACACATTTATTGTTCCTGCCAAAGTGCATTACCTCACATTGAAGTAGATACACTTCAATCCACCATCCTGTCTGTCTGTATGCTCCTGCGATCTTCCTCAGTACCTCGCGATCCTCAACACTGGCTTTTGAACTACATCTCGTTTTCCCATCCTCTTGACAAATTAGTTTAAACCTCTCTGAAGAGCAGATTCAAAATCTCCCCCCCAGGATATTACTGCCCTTCTGCTTCAGGTTCAAACTGTCCTGTTTGTACAGGTCCCACCTTCCCCAGAATGTGCTCCAATTAATTATCTAATTATCCAAGTAAATGAAACCCTCTCTCCTACACCATCCCTGCAGCCACATGTTAATCTGCATTCTCTCCCTGTTCCTCAGCTCACTAGCACATAGCACTGGCAACAAACCAGAGATGACAACATGCTTTGTCCTGGATCTCAGCTTCCATCTTAGCTCCCTCAATTCCTGTTTTAAATCCCCAATCCCTTCTTCTACCTACAATGCTTGTACTAACATGCGACTAATCCTCCTCCCCCTTAAGGATCTTGAAAACATGGTCCGAGACATCAAGGACTCTTTCACCTGGGAGGCAACACACCATTCTTCAGTCTCTTTTGCTGCAGCAGAACCTCCTATCTGTCCCTTTAACCATTATATCCCCAATTAGTATTGCTCTCCTGCTCTTCTCCCTTCCCTTCTGAGGCACAGGGATGGACTCAGTGCTCGAAGTCCGGTCACTGTGGCTAAACACTGGTAGGTCGTCCCCCTCAACAGTATCCAACATGGCAAATTTGTTGCTGAGGGAATAGCCACAGGAGATCCCGGCAGTGGCTGCTTCTCCCAGCCCCCTTCACCATCACCCATCTATTTTCATTTCCTGGAGTCTCCAAATCCCTGAGTCTTTTATCTGTGATCACCTCTGTCTCCCGAATGATTCGAAGTTCATCCAGTTCCAGTTCCAGTTCCCTAATGTGGTTTTTCAGAAGCTGGAAATGAGTGCACTTTCCACAGGTGAGATCAACAGGGACAATAATAGCAACCCTTATCTCAAACATCCTGCAAGAGGAACATTGCACTGCTTTCACTGCCATTGCCTTAGATAAAAAGAAAGGAAGATCTTGCCTGATATTCCCTCAACCCCTTAGATTAGAGGAATAAGTGAAAAAAGAAGAAAGTTTACCTGCTCTCACTCCAAGCTTTTTTTTAGGTTAGAGGGTGGGAGGCTCTAGACGTGTAGATTCTCGGGTTTCCTCCCCGTTCAAATTTATTGGGGGAAAATAAAAACCTTCCCAGGTCTCACCGGGGCTTACTTCCGGTTTTACACTCCCAGTTTAGGAAAAAAAACCTCCGAATAAAGTAAGTGATCTCTCTCACACTCTCCGTGTTCTCTCTGATGCTCTTTCTCACACTCTCTGTGCACTCTCTCATGCTCTCTCTCGCTCTTTCTCTCTCACTCACTCTCTGTGCTCTCTCTCATGCTCTCTGTGTTCTCTTTCACGCTATCTCTCTGCTCTGTCTCTCACACTCTCCACACTCTCTATGGCCTCTCGCTCTCCTCGTTCTCTATCTGCATTCTGTCTCACACTCTCTCTCCTCGATCTCCGTCTGTGCTGTCTCTCCACTCGCTCTCTCACATTCTGTCTCCGTGCTGTTAGGTGGGACCTGATTTTCAGACGGAAGATGGACAGCAAGAATTACGAATCATCGCCTCAAACTCTACCAACGACACTGTATTCTCCATAAAAAACTTCAAAGCCCTCACAACCATCCAGGAAAAACTGCAAGCAAAGATATTCGCCATTGAAGGTAGTGTGTATGAGAGAGAGAGAGAGAGAGCAAGTGAGAAAAAGAGTGTGTGAAACAGACCGAGAGAGAGAGCGAGAGAGAAAGAGTGTGCGAGAGAGAGAGCGAGAGAGAAAAAGAGTATGTGAGAGAGAGAAAGCAAGAGAGAAAGAGATTGTGTGAAAGAGAGAGCGAGAGAGAAAGAGACTGCATGAGAGAGAGTGAGAGAGAAATAGAGTGTGTGAGAGAGCGAGAGAGAGAGTGTGTGACAGAGAGAGCAAAAGAGAGAGTGAGTGAGAGCGAGAGAGAAATAGAGTGTGTGAAAGAGAAAGCAAGAGAGAGAGTGTGTGAGAGAGAGAGCGAGATAGAAACAGTGTGAGAGAGAAAGCGAGAGAGAAACAGAATGTGAGAGAGAGAGCGAGAGAGAAACAAAGTGTGTGAGAGAGAGAGTGAGAGAGAAACAGAGTGTGTGAGAGAGAGAGCGAGAGAGAAGCAAAGTGTGTGAGAGAGAGAGTGAGAGAGAAACAGAGTGTGTGAGAGAGAGATCGAGAGAGAAACAGAGTGTGAGAGAGAGAGCGAGAGAGAAACAGAATGTGAGAGAGAGAGCGAGAGAGAAACAAAGTGTGTGAGAGAGAGAGTGAGAGAGAAACAGAGTGTGTGAGAGAGAGAGCGAGAGAGAAGCAAAGTGTGTGAGAGAGAGAGTGAGAGAGAAACAGAGTGTGTGAGAGAGAGATCGAGAGAGAAACAGAGTGTGAGAGAGAGAGCGAGAGAGAAACAGAATGTGAGAGAGAGAGCGAGAGAGAAACAGAATGTGAGAGAGACAGCGAGAGAGAAACAGAGTGTGAGAGAGAGCGAGAGAGAAATAGAGTGTGTGAGAGAGAAAGTGAGAGAGAAAGAGAGAGTGATAGAGAGCGAGAGAGAAAAAGAGTGTGCGAGAGAGAGAGAATGAGAAAGAGAGTGTATGAGAGACAGTGAGAGAAAAAGAGAGTATGTGAGAGAGAGAGTGAGAATGTGTGAGAGAAAGTGAGAGAGAAAGAGTGTGAGAAAGAGAGTGAGAGAGACTAAGAGTGTGACACAGAGAGAAAGAGTGTGTGAGAGAGTGTGAGAAAGAGAGTCAGAGAGAGATTGTAAGACAGAGTGAGAGAGAGACTGAGAGGAAAAGGGAGTGTATGAGAGAAAAAGTATGAGAGAGAAAGAGTGTATGAGAGGGAGAGAGTGTGAGAGAGAGACAGTGTCAGAGAAAGAGAGTGTGTGTGTGAAAGAGAGAGAGTGAGAGAGAAAGGATGTGTGAGAGAGAGTGAGAGAGAAAGGATGTGAGAGAGAGAGAGCGAGAAAGAAAGAGTGTGTGAGAGAGAGTGAGAAAGAATGTGAAAGAGTGTGACAGAGAGAAAGAATGTAGGACAGAGGGAGAGAGTGAGAGAGAAAAAGTGTATGTGAGAGAGTGAGAAGAGAGAGTGAGAGAAGAGAGAACGAGCGAAAGACTGTGTGAGAGAGAGCGCGAGAGAAAAAGAGAGTGTGTGAGAGAGAGACTGAGAGAGGAGAGTGTGAGAGGAGAATGTAAGAGAGAGCTAGAAAGAAAGAGAATGCATCAGAGAGAGTAAGAGGAAGAGAGTGTGTGTGGGAGACAGAACGCATGTGAGAGAGAGAGTGAAAGAGCATATGAGACAGCGAAAGACAAAGAGAGTGTGTGAGAGAAAAAGTGCAAGAGAGAAAGAGAGTATGAGAGAGCGAGAAGGAGTGTGTGAAAGAAAGCGAGAGAAAAAGAGTGTGCAGAGAGCGAGAGTCACAGTGTGTGCAAGAGATGCCAAGAGTGAAAGAGAGAGTGTGAGAGAGCGAGAGAGAGTGTGGGAGAGAGCAAGAGAGAGCGTGTGACAGTGAGAGAGTGTGTGTGAGAGAGTGAGAGTGTGTGAGAAAGTGTGTGTGAGAGAGCAGGAATATATGCGAGAGAATGAGAGTGTGTGAAGAGAGCGAGAGAGAGAGAAAGTGACTGTATGAGAGAAAGGGAGAGTGAGAGAGAAAGAGAGTGTGTGAGTGAACAAAAGCGAGAGAAAGAGAGTGTGAGAGACAGGTGAGAGAGAGAGAAAGAGTGTGTGAGAGAGCAAGAGATAAAGTGTGAAAGAGAAAGAGTGTGAGAGAGATAGCGAGAGCGAAGGAGTGTGTAAGAGAGAGAGCAAGTGAGAAAATGTGTGTGAGAAAGAGCAAGAGAGGAGAGTGCATGTGAGAGAAAGCAAGAGAGAAGAGTGAGAGAGAAAGAGACTGTGTGTGAGAGAGAGGGAGAGGAAAAGAGAATATGAGAGAGAGAAAGAGTGTGTGAGAGAGCGAGAGAGAACGTGTGTGTGCAAGAGAGTGTGTGTGTGTGTGAGAGAGAGAGTGACACAATGTGTGAGAGTTAGCAAGAGAGAAAGAGTATGTAAGAACGAGCGAGAGAGAGTGTGAGAGAGAGAGAAAGCATGTGTGTGAGAGAACGAGAGGTACAGAATGTGTGAGAGAGCGAAAGATTCTGTGAGAGAGAAAGAGTGACAGTGTGAGAGAAGGAGCGAGCGAGAGAAAGAGTGTGTGTGAGAGAGTGAGAGGTACAGAATGTATGAGAGAGTGAAAGACTGTGAGAGAGGGAGCGAGAGAGTGTGTGTGAGAAAGAAGTGAGAGAGAAAGAGAGTGTGTGTGAGAGAGACAGAATGTGTGTGAGAGAGAGAGCGAGAGAGAAAGAGAGTGTGTGAGAGAAAAAGTGCAAGAGAGAAAGAGAGTGTGAAAGAAAGCAAGAAACAAAGAGAGTGTGTGAGAGCGAAAAAGAATGTGAGAGAGAGAGTGAAAGGGAAAGAGTGTGAGAGCAAGAGAGAAAAAGTGTGAGAGAGCGAGAAACATAATGTGTGAGAGAGAGTGGAGAGAGATAGCGAGAGAGAAAAAGTATGTATGAGAGAGAGTGAGAGTGAAGAAGAGTGTGTGAGAGACAGAGAGAGAAAGTGTATCAGAGAGTGAGCGAGTAGGCATGTGTGAAATAGAGAGCGAGAGAGACTGAGAGTGTGTGAGAGAGAGAGAGACAGCGAGAGGGAAAGTGTGTGTGAGAGAAGAAGTGCAAGAGTGAAAGAGAGTGTGAGAGAGAGAAAGGGCGAGAGAGAAAGAGTGTGTAAGAGAGAGAGAGAGAGTGTGTGTGAGAAAAAGAGAGCGAGAGAGAAAGAGAGAGCAAGAAAGAGAGTGTTGGAGTGAAAAAGTGCGAGAGAGAAGGAGAGTGTGAGAGAGAGAAACAGTGTTTGAGGGAGAGAAAGAATGAGAGAGAAAGAATGTCAAAGAGAGAAAGAGCAAGTGGCAAAGAGAGTGTTAGAGAGGGAAAGAGCGAGAGAGAAAGAGAGTGTGTGAGAGAGAGAGAAAGAATGAGAGAGAGTGAGAATGTTGGTAATCTGGGCACCTAAAAACTTGATGCTTTTGATCTTTTCTACTTTGTCCTCGTTGCTGATGTGTGCTATTGCGGACCAGAACACTGCATTTGCCTGAAGAAGACACAAGAGTCGAAAGCTCTTACTATCAAATACTATCAAATAAATCGGTTGGATTATAAATTGGTGTTGCTAAATTCTTACTGAGTTCTCGTTGTTGTAGACAGGCATGTTGTGCACTTCGCTTCCTGAAATCGATGACAATCTCCTTTGTTTTGTTGATGTTGAGAGAGAGATTATTGTCACCGTACCAGTTCATGAGATCCTCTATCTCATTCTGTACTCGGTCCCATTGTTGTTTGATATAGATAGATTGGTCGGATGGTCAGAGCAGTGGCAGATAGTATTTGATCCTGAGAAATGCGAGGTGATGCACTTTGGGCAGAAGAAACAAGACAAGGGGGTATTTAGTGAATGACAGTCGCAGGAAATCCAGAGGAAAAGGGATGGGGGTATAATTCACAGATCACTGAGTGTGGCAGAGCAGGTAAATAGGATCATTAAGTAGGTTTGTAGGATCATTGCTTTTATCAGTCATGGAAGAGAGCAGAAGAGCAAGAAAGTAATGTTGGAGTCACACAGAGCATGGTTCGGCCAGAGCTGGAACACTGTGGGCAGTTCTGGTCACCTCTGTATAATAAGGATGTGATTGCTCTGGAGGGAATACCGAGGAGATTCACCAGGATGCTGCCCTGGGATGGAACATTTGAGCTATAACGAGAGACTGGATAGGTTTGAATTGTTTTCTCGAGAGCAGAGAAGGCTGAGAGAGGACATGATTGAGATGGAAAAGATTATGAAAAGTATGGACAGGATGAGTAGGAACCGATTGTTCCTGTTGTTTTAGAGGTCAATCATAAAGGTTTTAGGATAAGGGATAGGGGATTTGAGGAAAATAAATCATTGACAGTGGTGGAGATCAGGAATCCACAGCCTAGTAAGTTAATAGAGACTGCAAACCTTTGAGCTTTTAAAAATATTTGAATGAGCACTTGATACCTTCAAGACAATGAGAAAAGTCAGTACGGAGAAAGCGTCAGTACCCGTGCTGAGGGTAATGAGATTAGCCCATCATGAGTGACAGCTTTATCAGTGCTACCCACTGTGCTAAGGGGTAGCACTCCTTAAGTAGTGCTTAAGGAGTTAAGCACTACTTAACTCCAGGACATTGCACTGCTCAATCCATTTTCTACTGACAGTCTCCCTCTCTCTCTGTACTCACCCTCTCTCTCTGTACTGACCCTGTCTCTTCACTGACCCTCTCTCTGTGTGCTGACCCTCTCTCTGTGCTGACCCTCTCTCTCTGTACTGACCCTCTCTCTCTGTACTGACCCTGTCTCTTTACTGACCCTCTCTCTGTGTGCTGACCCTCTCTCTGTGTGCTGACCCTCTCTCTGTGCTGACCTCTCTGTGTGCTGACCCTCTCTCTTGCTGACCCTCTCTCTCTGTGCTGACCCTCTCTCTGTGTGCTGACCTCTCTGTGCTGACCCTCTCTCTGTGTCTGACCCTCTCTGTGTGCTGACCCTCTCTCTGTGTGCTGACCCTCTCTTTCTTGCTGACCCTCTCTCTGTGCTGACCCTCTCTCTCTGTGCTGACCCTCTCTCTTTGCTGACCTCTCTCTGTGTGCTGACCCTCTCTCTGTGCTGACCCTCTCTCTGTGTGCTGACCCTCTCTCTGTGCTGACCCTCTCTCTGTGTGCTGACCCTCTCTCTGTCTCTGCCCTCTGTGTGCTGACCCTCTCTCGTGTGCTGACCCTCTCTTGTGCTGACCCTCTCTCTGTGTGCTGACCCTCTCTCTCTGTGCTGACCCTCTCTGTGTGCTGACCCTCTCTCTGTGTGCTGACCCTCTCTCTCTGTGCTGACCCTCTCTCTGTGCTGACCCTCTCTCTCTGTGCTGACCCTCTCTCTCTGTGCTGACCCTCTCTCTGTGTGCTGACACTCTCTCTGTGTACTGACCCCTCTCTCTATGTGCTGACCCTCTCTCTGTGTGCTGACCCTCTCTCTAGTGCTGACCCTCTCTGTGTGCTGACCCTCTCTCTGTGCTGACCCTGTCTCTCTGCTGACCCTTCTCTGTGTGCTGACCCTCTCTCTGTGTGCTGACCCTCCTTCTGTACTGACCCTCTCTCTGTGTGCTGACCCTCTCTGTGTGCTGACCCTCTCTCTCTGTGCTGACCCTCTGTGTGCTGACCCCCTCTCTGTGGCTGACCCCCTCTCTCTGTCTGACCCCCTCTCTCTGTGTGCTGACCCTCTCTGTGTGCTGACCCTCTCTCTGTGTGCTGACCCTCCTTCTGTGCTGACCCTCTCTCTGTGTGCTGACCTTCTCTCTCTGTGCTGACCCTTTCTGTGTGTGCTGACCCTCTGTGTGCTGACCCCCTGTCTGTTTGCTGACCCTCTCTCTGTGCTGACCCCCTCTCTCTGTGTGCTGACCCTCTGTCTGTGTGCTGACCCCCTGTCTGTGAGCTGACCCCTTCTCTCTGTGTGCTGACCCTCTCTGTGTGTGCTGACCCTCTCTCTGTGCTAACTGTCTCTCTCTGTGCTGACCCTCTCTCTCTGTGCAGACTCTCTCTCTGTGCTGACCCTCTCTCTCTACTGACCCTCTCTCTGGATGACCCTCTCTCTGTGCTGACTCTCTCTCTGTGTGCTGACCCCCTGTCTGTGTGCTGACCCTCTCTCTGTGCTGACCCCCTCTCTCTCTGTGCTGACCCTCTCTCTGTGTGCTGACCCTCTCTGTGCTGCCCTCTCTGTGCTGACCCTCTCTCTGTGTGCTGACCCTCTCTCTGTGCTGACCCCTCTCTGTGTGCTGACCCTCTCTCTGTGTGCTGACCCCTCTCTCGTGTGCTGACCCCCTCTCTCTGTGTGCTGACCCTCTCTCTGTGTGCTGACCCTCTCTCTGTGTGCTGACCCTCTCTCTGTACTGACCCCTTCTGTGTGCTAGCCCCTATCTGTGTGCTCACCCCCTATCTGTGTGCTGGCCCTCTCTCTCTGTATTGACCCTCTCTCTGTGCTAACACCCTCTCTCTCTGTGCTGACCCCCTCTCTCTGTGTGCCGACCCTCTCTCTGTGTGCTGACCCTCTCGCTCTGTGCTGACCCTTTCTCTGTGTGCTGACCCTCTCTGTGCTGACCCCCTGTCTGTGTGCTGACCGCCTGTCTGTGTGCTGACCCCCTCTCTCTGTGTGCCGACCCTCTCTCTGTGTGCTGACCAACCTTCTGTACTGACCCTCTCTCTGTGCTGACCCTCTCTCTGTGTGCTGACCCTCTCTCTGTGTGCTGACCCTCTTCTGTACTGACCCTCTCTGTGTGCTGACCCTCTCTATGTGCTGACCCCCTCTCTCTGTGTGCTGACTCTCTCTCTCTGTGCTGACCTTCCCCGTGTGCTGACCCTCTCTGTGTGCTGACCCTCTCTCTGTGTGCTGACTCTCTCTCTGTGTGCTGACCCTCTCTGTGTGCTGACCCTCTCTCTGTGTGCTGACCCCCTCTCTGTGTGCTGACCCCCTCTCTGTGTGCTGACCCCCTCTCTGTGTGCTGACCCTCTCTCTCTGTGCTGACCCTCTCTCTGTGCTGACCCTCTCTGTGTGCTGACCCTTCTCTGTGTGCTGACCCTCTCTCTGTGCTGACCCCCTCTCTCTGTGTGCTCTCTCTCTCTGTGTGCTGACCCTCTCTTGTGCTGACCCTCTCTGTGGCTGACCCTCTCTCTGTGTGCTGACCCTCTCTCTGTGTGCTGACCCTCTGTCTGTAGCTGACCCCCTCTCTCTCTGTGCTGACCCTCTCTCTATGTGCTGACCCTCTCTCTACGTGCTGACCCTCTCTGTGTGCTGACCCCCTCTCTGTGTGCTGACCCCGCCTCTGTGTGCTGACCCTCTCTCTGTGTGCTGACCCTCTCTCTCTACTGACCCTCTTTCTGTGCTGACCCTCTCTCTGTGTGCTGACCCTCTCTCTGTGTGCTGACCCTCTCTCTCTGTGCTGACCCTCTCTCTCTGTGCTGACCCTCTCTGTGTGTGCTGACCCTCTCTCTCTGTGCTGACCCTCTCTGTCGTGCTGACCCTTTCTCTGTACTGACCCTCTCTCTGTGTGCTGACACTCTCTCTGTGTACTGACCCCCTCTCTCTATGTGCTGACCCTCTCTCTATGTGCTGACCCTCTCTCTACGTGCTGACCCTCTCTGTGTGCTGACCCTCTCTGTGTGCTGACCCTCTCTCTGTGCTGACCCTCTCTCTGAGCTGACCCTGTCTCTGTATGCCGACACTCTCTCTGTGTGCTGACCCTCCTTCTGTACTGACCCTCTCTCTGTGTGCTGACCCTCTCTCTGTGCTGACCCTCTCTCTGTACTGACCCTCTCTCTCTGTGCTGACCCTCTGTGTGCTGACCCCCTGTCTGTGTGCCGACCCTCTCTCTATGTGCTGACCCTCTCTCTGTGCTGACCCTCTCTCTGTGTGCTGACCCTCCTTCTGTACTGACGCTCTCTCTGTGCTGACCCACTCTCTCTGTGTGCTGACTCTCTCTCTCTGTGCTGACCGTCTGTGTGCTGACCCCCTGTCTATGTGCTGACCCCCTGTCTCTGTGTGCTGACCCTCTCTCTGTGTGCTGACCCTCCTTCTGTACTGACCCTCTCTCTGTGCTGACCTCTCTGTGCTGACCTTCTCTCTCGGTGCTGACCCTTTCTGTGTGTGCTGACCCTCTGTGTGCTGATCCCCTGTCTGTGTGCTGACCCTCTCTCTGTGCTGACCCCCTCTCTCTGTGTGCTGACCCTCTCTCTGTGTGCTGACCCTCTCTCTGTGTGCTGACCGTCTGTCTGTGTGCTGACCCCCTCTCTCTGTGTGCTGACCCTCTCTCTGTGTGCTGACTCTCTCTCTGTGTTGACCCTCTCTCTGTACTGACCGTCTCTCTGAGCTGACTTTCTCTCTGTGTGCTGACCCCCTGTCTGTGTGCTGACCCTCCTTCTGTGCTGACCCCCTCTCTGTGTGCTGACCCTCTCTGTGTGCTGACCCTCTCTCTCTGTGCTGACCCTCTCTCTGTGTGCTGACCATCTCTCTCTGTGCTGACCCTCTCTCTCGGTGCTGACCCTCTCTCTACGTGCTGACCCTCTCTCTGTGCTGACCCTCTCTCTGTGGTGACCCCCTCTGCCTCTCTGTGTGCGACCCTCTCTCTGTGCTGACCCTCTTCTGTCTGACCCCTCTCTGTGTGCTGACCCTCCTTCTGTCTGACCCTCTCTCTGTGCTGACCCTCTCTCTGTGTGCTGACCCTCCTTCTGTCTGACCCTCTCTGTGTGCTGACCCTCTCTCTGTGTGCTGACCCTCTCTCTGTGTGCTGACCCTCTCTCTGTGTGCTGACCCTCCTTCTGTACTGCCCCTCTCTCTGTGCTGACCCTCTCTCTGTGTGCTGACCCTCTCTCTCTGTGCTGACCCTCTCTCTGTGCTGACCTCTCTCTGTGCTGACCCTCTCTCTGTGTGCGACCCTCTCTCTTGTGCTGACCCTCTCTCTGTGTGCTGACCTCTCTGTGCTGACCCTCTCTTACCTCTGTGTGCTGACCCTCTCTCTGTGTGCTGACCCTCTCTTGTGCTGACCCTCTCTCTTGTCTGACCCTCTCTCTGTGTGCTGACCTCTCTCTGTGTGCTGACTCTCTCTCTCTGTGCTGACCCTCTCTCTGTGCTGACCCTCTCTCTGTGTGCTGCCCCTCGTCTCCCTCTGGTCTGACCCTCTTCCCCCTACCTCTCTCTGTGTGCTGACCCCTCTCTGTGTGCTGACCCTCTCTTTGTGCTGACCCTCTACCCCTTCTGTGTGCTGACCCTCTCTCTTGTGCGACCCTCTCTCTACTGTCTACCCTCTCTCTGGCTGACCCCTCTTGCTGACCTCGTGTGCTGACCCTCTCTCTGTGTGCTGACCCTCTCTCTCTGTGTGCTGACCCCCTCTCTGTGTGCTGACCCTCTCTCTGAACTGACCCTCTCTCTTTGCTGACCCCCTCTCTCTCTGTACTGACCCTCTCTCTGTATTAACCCTCTCTCTGTGCTGACTGTCTCTCTGTGTGCTGACCCCCTGTCTGTGTGCTGACCCTCTTTCTGTGCTGACCCCCTCTCTCTGTGTGCTGACCCACTCTCTCTGTGCTAACCCTCTCTCTGTGCTGACTCTCTCTCTGTGTGCTGACCCTCTCTCTCTGTGTGCTGACCCTCTCTCTCTGTGTGCTGACCCTCTCTCTCTGTGTGCTGACCCTCTCTCTGTGTGCTGACCCTCTCTCTGTGTGCTGACCTTCTCTCTCTGTGCTGACCCTTTCTGTGTGTGCTGACCCTCTGTGTGCTGACCCCCTGTCTGTTTGCTGACCCTCTCTCTGTGCTGACCCCCTCTCTCTGTGTGCTGACCCTCTGTCTGTGTGCTGACCCCCTGTCTGTGAGCTGACCCCTTCTCTCTGTGTGCTGACCCTCTCTGTGTGTGCTGACCCTCTCTCTGTGCTAACTGTCTCTCTCTGTGCTGACCCTCTCTCTCTGTGCAGACTCTCTCTCTGTGCTGACCCTCCCTCTCTACTGACCCTCTCTCTGGATGACCCTCTCTCTGTGCTGACTGTCTCTCTGTGTGCTGACCCCCTGTCTGTGTGCTGACCCTCTCTCTGTGTGCTGACCCTCTCTCTGTGTGCTGACCCTCTCTCTGTGTGCTGACCCTCTCTCTGTGTGCTGACCCTCTCTCTGTAGCTGACCCTTCTCTCTGTGCTGACCCCTCTCTGTGCTGACCCTCTCTCTTCTGACCCTCCTCTCTGTGCTGACCCTCTCTCTGTGTGCTGACCCTCTCTCTCTGTGCTGACCCCTCTCTGTGTGCTGACCCTCTCTCTCTGTGCTGACCCTCTCTCTGTGCTGACCCTCTCTCTGTGTGCTGACCCTCTCTCTGTGTGCTGACCCTCTCTCTGTGTGCTGACCCTCTCTCTGTGTGCTGACCCTCTCTCTGTACTGACCCCCTCTCTGTGTGCTGAGCCCCTATCTGTGTGCTCACCCCCTATCTGTGTGCTGGCCCTCTCTCTCTGTATTGACCCTCTCTCTGTGCTAACACCCTCTCTCTCTGTGCTGACCCCCTCTCTCTGTGTGCCGACCCTCTCTCTGTGTGCTGACCCTCTCCTCTGTGCTGACCCTTCTCTGTGTGCTGACC
>JAGIQG010000039.1:13284042-13304054 GCA_024679065.1 Sphyrna mokarran | reverse complement strand
TGCTGACCCTCTCTCTATGTGCTGACCCTCTCTCTGTGCTGACCCTCTCTCTGTGCTGACCCCCTGTCTGTGCTGACCCTCTCTCTGTGCTGACCCTCTCTCTGTGTGCTGACCCTCTCTCTGTGTGCTGACCCTCTCTCTGTGTGCTGACCCTCTGTCTGTGTGCTGACCCTCTCTCTGTGAGCTGACCCTCTCTGTGTGCTGACTCTCTCTCTGTGTGCTGACCCTCTCTCTCTGTGTGCTGACCCTCTCTCTGTGTGCTGACCCTCTCTCTGTAGACCTCTCTCTGTGCTGACCCTCTTCTGTGTGCTGACCCTCTCTCTGTGCTGACCCTCTCTCTGTGCTGACCCTCTCTCTGTGTGCTGACCCCCTGTCTGTGTGCTGACCCTCTCTCTGTGTGCTGACCCTCTCTCTGTGCTGACCCTCTCTCTGGCTGACCTTCTCTCTGTGTGCTGACCCTTCTCTGTGTGCTGACCCCCTTCTCTGTGCTGACCCTCTCTCTCTGTGCTGACCCTCTCTCTTGTGCTGACCCTCTCTCTGTGCTGACCCCTTCTCTGTGCTGACCCTCTCTCTGTGCTGACCCCCTTCTGTCTGACCCTCTCTGTGTGCTGACCCTCTCTCTGTGTGCTGACCCTCTCTCTGTGTGCTGACCCTCTCTCTGTGTGCTGACCCTCTCTGTGTGCTGACCCTCTCTCTGGTGCTGACCCTCTCTGTGTGCTGACCCTCCTTTGTCTGACCCTCTCTCTGTGCTGACCCTCTCTTTGTGCTGACTCTCTCTGTGCTGACCCCTCTCTGTGCTGACCCTCTCTCTGTGCTGACCCTCTCTCTGTGTGCTGACCTTCTCTCTCTGTGCTGACCCTTTCTGTGTGTGCTGATCCTCTGTGTGCTGACCCCCTGTCTGTTTGCTGACCCACTCTCTGTGCTGACCCCCTCTCTCTGTGTGCTGACCCTCTGTCTGTGTGCTGACCCCCTGTCTGTGAGCTGACCCCTTCTCTCTGTGTGCTGACCCTCTCTGTGTGTGCTGACCCTCTCTCTGTGCTAACTGTCTCTCTCTGTGCTGACCCTCTCTCTCTGTGCAGACTCTCTCTCTGTGCTGACCCTCTCTCTCTACTGACCCTCTCTCTGGATGACCCTCTCTCTGTGCTGACTATCTCTCTGTGTGCTGACCCCCTGTCTGTGTGCTGACCCTCTTTCTGTGCTGACCCCCTCTCTCTCTGTGCTGACCCTCTCTCTGTGTGCTGACCCTCTCTCTGAACTGACCATCTCTGTTTGCTGACCCCCTCTCTCTCTGTGCTGACCCTCTCTCTGTATTAACCCTCTCTCTGTGCTGACTGTCTCTCTGTGTGCTGACCCCCTTCTGTGTGCTGACCCTCTTTCTGTGCTGACCCCCTCTCTCTGTGTGCTGACCCTCTCTCTCTGTGCTAACCCTCTCTCTGTGTTGACTCTCTCTCTGTGTGCTGACCCTCTCTCTCTGTGCTGACCCCCTCTCTGTGTCTGACCCTTCTCTCTCTGTGCTGACCCTCTCTCGTGTGCTGACCCTCTCTCTGTGCTGACCTCTCTCTGTGTGCTGACCCTTCTCTGTGTGCTGACCCTCTCTCTGTGCTGACCCTCTGTCTCTGTGCTGACCCTCTCTCTGTGTGCTGACCCCCTCTCTCTGTGTGCTGACCCTCTCTCTGTGTGCTGACCCTCCTTCTGTGCTGACCCTCTCTCTCTGTGCTGACCCTCTCTCTGTGTGCTGACCCTCTCTCTCTGTGCTGACCCTCTCTCTGTGCTGACCCTCTCTCTGTGCTGACCCCCTGTCTGTACTGACCCTCTCTGTGTGCTGACCCTCTCTCTGTGCTGACCCTCCTTCTGTACTGACCCTCTCTCTGTGTGGTGACCCTCTCTCTGTGCTGACCCTCTCTCTGTATTGACCCTGTCTCTGTATTGACCCTCTCTCTGTGTTGACCCTCTCTCTGTATTGACCCTCTCTCTGTGCTAACCCTCTCTCTTTATTTACCCTCTCTCTGTGCTAACCCTCTCTCTGTATTGTCCCTCTCTCTGTGTTGACCCTCTCTCTGTATTGACCCTCTCTCTGTATTGACCCTCTCTCTGTATTGACCCTCTCTCTGTGCTAACCCTCTCTCTGTATTGACCCTCTCTCTGTGCTAACCCTCTCTCTGTATTGACCCTCTCTCTGTGTTGACCCTCTCTCTGTATTGACCCTCTCTCTGTATTGACCCTCTCTCTGTGCTAACCCTCTCTCTGTATTGACCCTCTCTCTGTATTGACCCTCTCTCTGTGCTGTCTCTGTACTGACTCGTTCTTTTCTGACCCTTTCTCCGCAAACTGTCCTTCACAGTCTTTAACTGTGATTTTCTTCCTTGGGAATTAGAACTATGGTTTGTTCAGTTTAGGCATTCTTTTGAAAGCCTGTGTGTGAGTCGAGTATCTGTCTCTCTGATTAATGAAAGGACTGATAAATACAGTGATATTCATTTTACTTTAACACTGCAACTCTCCATCACTGCCTCAAACATAACAGAGCAAGCCAACTCATTGTATTTCATTTCAGAAAAGAAAGTCTGATTTCTCTTTCATTCTGAATCCCACAGGAACTCAGGGAATGCTAAACATGACTTCATTCCAACATGAAATGAGCCAGGAAGGATTTAGCTCCATCCTTACCTCTGTGAGTTGACAATTCCTCTGCAATTATTAAACCTGCTCACTCTGAGTTTTCATTATCTTCTGCACCATTGGAAAGAATTCACCCAGATTATTCACAGCAGCCAGTCCTGTGCATTGCCATTTATCTTGCGCCATTCCCATGTCCTTCTGTTCCTCTCTTCCTTATGCGTTTATCTGTCCTCCATGACTTATCGATAATACTCACCTGAACACTCCCTGCAGGAGTGAGTCCCACATTCTCCCCACTCCCTGAGGAGTGAGTCCCACATTCTCCCCACTACCCCTTGGGAGTGAGTCCCATATTCTCCCCCACTCCCTGTGGGAGTGAGTCCCACATTCTCCCCACTCTCCCTGGGAGTGAGTCCCACATTCTCCCCACTCTCCCTGGGAGTGAGTCCCACATTCTCCCCCACTCCCTGTGGGAGTGAGTCCCACATTCTTCCACACTACCTCTGGGAGTGAGTCCCACATTCTCCCCACTCCCCTTTGGGAGTGAGTCCCACATTCTCCCCCACTCCCTGAGGAGCGAGTCCCACATTCTCCCCACTCACCCTGGGAGTGAGTCCCACATTCTCCCCCACTCCCTCTGGGAGTGAGCCCACTTCTCCCTTCCCTGGGAGTGAGTCCCACATTCTCCCCACTCTCTCTGGGAGTGAGTCCCACATTCTCCCCACTCTCCCTGGGAGTGAGTCCCACATTCTCCCCCACTCCCTGTGGGAGTGAGTCCCACATTCTTCCACACTACCTCTGGGAGTGAGTCCCACATTCTCCCCACTCCCCTTTGGGAGTGAGTCCCACATTCTCCCCCACTCCCTGAGGAGCGAGTCCCACATTCTCCCCACTCACCCTGGGAGTGAGTCCCACATTCTCCCCCACTCCCTCTGGGAGTGAGTCCCACATTCTCCCCCACTCCCTCTGGGAGTGAGTCCCACATTCTCCCCACTCCCCTTTGGGAGTGAGTCCCACATTCTCCCCCACTCCCTGAGGAGCGAGTCCCACATTCTCCCCACTCACCCTGGGAGTGAGTCCCACATTCTCCCCCACTCCCTCTGGGAGTGAGTCCCACATTCTCCCCGATTCCCCCTGGGAGTGAGTCCCACATTCTCCCCCACTCCCTCTGGGAGTGAGTCCCACATTCTCCCCACTCTCCCTGGGAGTGAGTCCCACATTCTCCCCCATTCCCCCTGGGAGTGAGTCCCACATTCTCCCCGATTCCCCCTGGGAGTGAGTCCCACATTCTCCCCACTCCCCCTGGGAGTGAGTCCCACATTCTCCCCAACTCTCTCTGGGAGTGAGTCCCACATTCTCCCCCACTCCCTCTGGGAGTGAGTCCCACATTCTCCCCCACTCCCTCTGGGAGTGAGTCCCACATTCTCCCCACTCCCCTTTGGGAGTGAGTCCCACATTCTCCCCCACTCCCTGAGGAGCGAGTCCCACATTCTCCCCACTCACCCTGGGAGTGAGTCCCACATTCTCCCCCACTCCCTCTGGGAGTGAGTCCCACATTCTCCCCCACTCCCTCTGGGAGTGAGTCCCACATTCTCCCCACTCTCCCTGGGAGTGAGTCCCACATTCTCCCCCATTCCCCCTGGGAGTGAGTCCCACATTCTCCCCGATTCCCCCTGGGAGTGAGTCCCACATTCTCCCCACTCCCCCTGGGAGTGAGTCCCACATTCTCCCCACTCCCCCTGGGAGTGAGTCCCACATTCTCCCCAACTCTCTCTGGGAGTGAGTCCCACATTCTCCCCCATTCCCCCTGGGAGTGAGTCCCACATTCTCCCTGCTCCCTCTGGGAGTGAATCCCACATTCTCCCCCTGGGAGAATGACAAGTGACAAGTGACAAGTGGTGACAAGTGGTGTACCTCAGGGGTCTGTTTTGGGGCCCCTGCTGTTTGTAATTTTTATAAATGATCTGGATGAGGTTATTGAAGGATGGATTAGTAAGTTTGCGGATGACAACAAAGTCGGTGGAGTGGTAGATAGTGAAGAGGGGTGTTATAGTTTGCAGAGAGACTTGGACAAGTTGCAGAGCTGGGCCGAGAGGTGGCAAATGGAGTTTAATGTGGAAAGTGTGAGGTAATGCACTTTGGCAGGAATAATAAATGTGTAGAGTATAGGGCTAATGGTAGGATTCTTAATAGTGTTGATGAACAGAGGGATCTTGGTGTATGTGTGCATAGATCCCTGAAAGTTGGCAATCAAGTCGATAAGGTTGTTAAGACGGCATACGGAGTCTTAGCTTTTATTGGTAGGGGGATTGAATTTCGGAGCCGCAACGTCATGTTGCAACTCTACAAAACTCTAGTGCGACCGCACTTGGAGTATTGTGTGCAGTTCTGGTCCCCGCATTATAAGAAAGATGTGGAGGCATTGGAGAGGGTACAGAGAGGTTTACCAGGATGTTGCCTGGTATGGAGGGCAGGTCTTATGAAGAGAGGCTGAGGGATTTGAGGTTGTTTTCGTTAGAAAGGAGGCGGCTAAGAGGGACCTAATCGAAACATATAAGATGATTAGAGGTTTAGATAGGGTGGACAGTGATAGCCTTTTTCCTAGGATGGAAAAAGCTAGCACGAGGGGACGCAGCTTTAAATTAAGGGGCGATAGTTATAGGACGGATATCAGAGGTAGGTTCTTTACCCAAAGGGTGGTTCGGGAGTGGAATGCCCTGCCTGCAGCAGTTGTAGATGCGCCAAGTTTGGTGGCGTTTAAGAGGTTAGGTGATAAGTATATGGAAGAGAAGGGAATGGTTTAGTTTGGAGGGGTATTGCTTTTTATATTGGTCGGCGCAACATCGAAGGCCGAAGGGCCTGTTCTGTGCTGTAATGTTCTATGTTCTATGTTAACCGGTAATGCAACTCACTTATACAATCCTCTCTATTCTGCCTGAAGCACCTACATCCTGGAATGTTTACTTGTCAAACTTATCCATTTTTCAACCAAGTCTCTATAATGACAGCACTATCCCACCCTGAGTACTAATCCAAGCTCCTGTTATGCTCCTCGCATTGAAAGAAATGCTTTCAGTCCATCAGTCTTGCTGTGTTCAACAGTTACTCCTGCCTGCTGTTCCTCTTAATCTTGCTGACCTTAGTCTGCAGCTCTCCTTCAGTTATTTCTCCTACTAGCCTACTGCTCTGGTTCCCACCCTCCCACCAAACTAGTTTAAGTCTTCCCAAGTGACTCCCTTAAATCTACCTCAGGATATTTCTACCCTCCAGTTCAGATAATTCCCCTCTGGAGCTTCTCGTTTCCAGGTTCGCTTTAGAACAGGCAGTGCCCTCCTGGAAATTATGACTTGACCCCTTTATAACAGTCACAAGAATAATCGTCCCAGTTGGGAATTGTGTATGTACACCACAGAGAACTGGTTTCACTTTGATTCGAGCACTAAATGCTGTTCCTTTTCATCCGGGTTCCTAGGTTGTTAAGTTATGGAGACCTGAGCTCCGAAGATGATCTAACGAAGAAATATACAAATCTTTAACATAAACCCTGATTTTCAACTCTCTTCTTCAGAAATCAGAGAATCATATAGAATTATAGAATCCCTAGTGCTGACGGAGGCCATCGGGCCCATCGAGACTGCACATACTACAATCCCACCCATGCCCGAATCCCATAACTCCACATATTTTGCCTTCTAATCCCCCTGACACTAAGGGGCAATTTGATGTGGCCAAACCACCTAACCCACACATCTTTCGGCCATGAAAGAAAACCAGACCACTGAGAGGAAACTCACACACTCAGAGGCAGAACGTGTGAACTCTACATGGGAACTTGAGGCCAGAATTGAACCCAGGTCCCTAGCGCTCCGAGACAACACTGGGTCACCAGGTCTTTTGTTGGGAAGTGGGAATGTACCAGGTTCTGGTGTGAGAAACTGACTGAAGGCTGTTTGTTTCAGGATGCAGTGGTGCTTGGAACAGTGGGTGCATATGGCTGGAGTGGAGGACTCTTACTTTATCAAGGAGCACAGGAGACTTTCATCAACATCAGCAGGACAGATAAAGAAATCTGGAACAGCTATTTAGGTAAGAGGTACTTCAAAAACAAACTACCCAATCTGCATCAAACACTCTCAGGACAGGTACAGCACGGGTTTAGATACAGAGTAAAGCTCCCTCTACACTGTCCCCCCATCAAACACTCCCAGGACAGGAACAGCACGGGGTTAGATACAGAGTAAAGCTCCCTCTACACTATCCTCCCATCAAACACTCCCAGGACAGGTACAGCACGGGGTTAGATATAGAGTAAAGCTCCCTCTACACTGTCCCCCATCAAACACTCCCAGGACAGGTACAGCACGGGGTTAGATACAGAGTAAAGCTCCCTCTACACTGTCCCCATCAAACACTCCCAGGACAGGTACAGCACGGGGTTAGATACCGAGTAAAGCTCCCTCTACACTGTCCCCCATCAAACACTCCAGGACAGGTACAGCACGGTTAGATACAGAGTAAAGCTCCCTCTACACTGTCCCCCATCAAACACTCCCAGGACAGTAACAGGTTTAGATACATAGTAAAGCTCCCTCTACACTGTTTCCCCATCAAACACTCCCAGGACAGGTACAGCACGGGTTTAGATACAGAGTAAAGCTCCCTCTATACTGTCCCCCATCAAACACTCCCAGGACAGGTACAGCACAGGGTTAGATAGAGAGTAAAGCTCTCTCTACATTGTCCCCCATCAAACACTCCCAGGACAGGTACAGCACAGGGTTAGATAGAGAGTAAAGCTCCCTCTACACTGTCCCCCCATCAAACACTCCCAGGACAGGTACAGCACTGGTTTAGATACAGAGTAAAGGTCCCTCCACAATGTCCCCATCAAACATTCCCAGGACAGGTACAGCGCGGGGTTACATACAGAGTAAAGCTCTCTCTCCAAACTCTGCTGTGTTGTCCTGTAGGATACTCTGTCCAGGAAGCCTCTGGAGCAGATGTGGTTTACTATCTGGTGGGTGCCCCTCGCTATCGGCATCGTGGAGAAGTGATTGTCTTCCAGAAAGGCAGCAATGGCAGCTGGGAGGATGTGCAGCGGATTCCCGGAGAGCAGGTAGACGTCATGGGCCTGATTGCACTGCACTGTCAGAGGGTCAGTGCTGAGGGAGGGCCGCACTGTCAGAGGGTCAGTGCTGAGGGAACGCCGCACTGTCAGAGGGTCAGTGCTGAGGGAGCGCCGCACTGTCAGAGGGTCAGTGCTGAGGGAACGCCGCACTGTCAGAGGGTCAGTGCTGAGGGAGCGCCGCACTGTCAGAGGGTCAGTGCTGAGGGAGTGCCGCACTGTCAGAGGGTCAGTGCTGAGGGAGTGCCGCACTGTCAGAGGGTCAGTGCTGAGGGAGTGCCGCACTGTCAGAGGGTCAGTGCTGAGGGAGTGCCGCACTGTCAGAGGGTCAGTGCTGAGGGAGTGCCGCACTGTCAGAGGGTCAGTGCTGAGGGAGTGCCGCACTGTCAGAGGGTCAGTGCTGAGGGAGTGCCATACTGTCAGAGGGTCAGTGCTGAGGGAGTGCCGCACTGTCAGAGGGTCAGTGCTGAGGGAGTGCCGCACTGTCAGAGGGTCAGTGCTGAGGGAGTGCCGCACTGTCAGAGGGTCAGTGCTGAGGGAGTGCCGCACTGTCAGAGGGTCAGTGCTGAGGGAGTGCCGCACTGTCAGAGGGTCAGTGCTGAGGGAGTGCCGCACTGTCAGAGGGTCAGTGCTGAGGGAGTGCCGCACTGTCAGAGGGTCAGTATTGAGGCAGTGCCGCACTGTCAGAGATGTGTGAGTTGAATGGATACGCTAAGGCAAATGTGTGGGGCTATTGGGATAGGACAAAGGAAGAGGGCTGGGTAAGATCATGTGTCAGGGAGTTAGCTCAAATTCGATGGGCCGAATGGGGATTCTGTGATTCTAACAGGGACTCAAAGATCATTGGGGGGAGGGAGTGTAAATGGAATGTAAGGTGAGATATAACCAGAGCAGCCATGATCTTGTTGAATGGTGGAGCAGGCTTGAGGGGCTGAATGGCCAACTTCATTGCTAAGCTCTGGTTATGTTGGTGATTGATTGATAGTTTACTCTGAAGATGCCTGAAGATTGGAAAGTTATAAATGTTGTGCCTTTGTTTAAAACGAGCTGCAGAGAAATGCCTCGGAATTATAGGCCTGAAGTGGGTAGGTTGTTGGGAGTTCTTTTGAGAGATAAGATCTATAAGCATTTAGAGACACAAGGACTGATTAGGGACAAACAGGGAAAGTCAGCATGGCTTTGTGAGTGGAAAATCATGTCTGACAAATTTGAGTTTTTTGAAGTGGTAACCAAGAAGGTGGATGAGGGCAGTGCAATGATGTTGTCTGCATGGATTTTAGTAAGGCCTTTGATAAGGTACTGCATGATAGATCATGGCATAAGGTTAAATCTCACGGGATCCAGGCTGAAGTATCTAAATGGATACAAAATTGGCTTCTTGACAGAAGCCAGAAAGGATTGTTTCTTGACCTGCAGGCCTGTGACCAACGGTGTCCCCCAGGGGTCAGAGCTGAGTCCACTGTTATTTGTCATTTATATTAATGATTTGGATGAAAATCTTGGAGGCATGGTTCATAAGTTTGCAGATGACACCAAGATAGGTGGCATAGTGGACAGTGAAGAAAGTTAATGGTATCTTGATCAAGTGGGCCAGCGAGCTGACGAATGGTAGATGGAGTTTAATTTAGACAAATAGACGCGATTGAACCAGGGCAGGACTTACTCAGTTAATGGTGGGGTGTTGGGGAGAGTTACAGAACAAAAAGATCTCGGGGTACAGGTTCATAGCTCCTGGAAAGTGGAGTCACAGGTGTTCAGAGTGGTGAAGGAGGCATTCAGCATGCTTGGTTTCATCGATGAGAACATTGAATACAGGGATGTTTCGTTGAAGTTGTACAAGACATTGGTAAGGCCACATCTGGAATACAGTGTACAGTTCCCTGAAAGTAGGCAGTCAAGTCGAGAAGGTTGTTAAGAAGGCATATGGAGTCTTGGCTTTTATTGGTAGAGGGATTGAATTTCGGAGCCGCAACGTCATGTTGCAACTGTACAAAACTCTAGTGCGGCCGCACTTGGAGTATTGTGTGCAGTTCTGGTCCCCACATTATAAGAAAGATGTGGAGGCATTGGAGAGGGTACAGAGGAGGTTTACCAGGATGTTGCCTGGTATGGAGGGCAGGTCTTATGAAGAGAGGCTGAGGGATTTGAGGTTGTTTTCGTTAGAAAGGAGGCGGCTAAGAGGAGACCTTATCGAAACATATAAGATGATTAGAGGTTTAGATAGGGTGGACAGTGATAGCCTTTTTCCTAGGATGGAGAAAGCTAGCACGAGGGGACACAGCTTTAAATTAAGGGGTGATAGTTATAGGACGGATATCAGAGGTAGGTTCTTTACCCAAAGGGTGGTTCGGGAGTGGAATGCCCTGCCTGCAGCAGTTGTAGATGCGCCAAGTTTGGTGGCGTTTAAGAGGTTAGTTGATAAGTATATGGAAGAGAAGGGAATGGTTTAGTTTGGAGGGGCATTGCTTTTTATATTGGTCGGCGCAACATCAAAGGCCGAAGGGCCTGTTCTGTGCTGTAATGTTCTATGTTCTATGTTCTGGTCATCCTATTATAGAAAGGCTATTATTAAACTGTGAAGAGTGCAGAAGAGATTTACTAAGATGCTACTGGGACTTGATGGATTAAGTTACACGAGAAGCTGGATAGACTGGGACTTTTTTCTTTGGAGTGTAAGAGGGTGATCTTATAGAGGTCTATAAAATAATGAGGGGTACAGAGCAGCTAGATACTCAATATCTTCTCCCAAAGGTAGGGGAGCCTAAAACCAAAGAGCACTGGTTTATGGTGAGAGGGGAGAGATGCAAAAGTATCCAGAGGGACAATTATTTCACACACAGGGTGGAGGGTGTCTCGAAGAAGCTGCCAGAGGCAGTCATAGAGGTGGATAAAATTTTATCTTTTAAAAAGCATTTCAAAAGTTACATGGGTAAGATGAGTATAGAGGGATATGGGCCACATGCAGGCAATCATAGAACATAGAACATAGGACAGCACAGAACAGGCCCTTCGGCCTTCGATGTTGCGCCGACCAATATAAAAAGCAATGACCCTCCAAACTAAACCATTCCCTTCTTTTCCATACACTTATCAACTAACCTCTTAAACGCCACCAAACTTGGCGCATCTACAACTGGTGCAGGCAGGGCATTCCACTCCCGAACCACCCTTTGGGTAAAGAACCTACCTCTGATATCCGTCCTATAACTATCACCCCTTAATTTAAAGCTGTGTCCCCTCGTGCTAGCTTTCTCCATCCTAGGAAAAAGGCTATCACTGTCCACCCTATCTAAACCTCTAATCATCTTATATGTTTCGATCAGGTCCCCTCTTAGCCTCCTCCTTTCTAACGAAAACAACCTCAAATCCCTCAGCCTCTCCTCATAAGACCTGCCCTCCATACCAGGCAACATCCTGGTAAACCTCCTCTGTACCCTCTCCAATGCCTCCACATCTTTCTTATAATGTGGGGACCAGAACTGCACACAATACTCCAAGTGCGGCCGCACTAGAGTTTTGTACAGTTGCAACATGACGTTGCGGCTCCGAAATTCAATCCCCCTACCAATAAAAGCTAAGACTCCGTATGCCTTCTTAACAACCTTCTCGACTTGACTGCCTACTTTCAGGGATCTATGCACATACACACCAAGATCCCTCTGTTCATCAAGACTACTAAGAATCCTACCATTAGCCCTATACTCTACACATTTATTATTCCTGCCATAGTGCATTACCTCACACTTTTCCACATTAAACTCCATTTGCCACCTCTCGGCCCAGCTCTGCAACTTGTCCAAGTCTCTCTGCAAACTATAACACCCCTCTTCACTATCTACCAGTCCACCGACTTTAGTGTCATCTGCAAATTTACTAATCCATCCTTCAATACCCTCATCCAGATCATTTATAAAAATTACAAACAGCAGGGGCCCCAAAACAGACCCCTGAGGTACACCACTTGTCACCGAACTCCACGATGAATATCTCCCATCAACCACCACCCTCTGTCTTCTATCTGCTAGCCAATTCCTAACCCAATTAGCTAAATCACCCTCTATCCCATACATCTGCATTTTCTGCAGAAGTCTTCCATGGGCCACCTTATCAAACGCCTTACTAAAGTCCATATATACCACATCAACCGCCTTACCCCCATCCACCTCTTTGGTCACTTTTTCAAAAAACTCAATGAGGTTAGTAAGGCACGACCTACCCTTCACAAAACCATGCTGACTATCCCCAATCAATTCATTTCTCTCTAAATAACTATAAATCCTATCCCTAATAATTCTCTCCAATACTTTGCCCACAACAGAAGTAAGACTCACTGGCCTATAATTCCCTGGAAGGTCTCTCTTCCCCTTCTTGAACAATGGGACCACATTCGCTATCCTCCAGTCCTCCGGAACCACACCCGTAACCAACGACGACCTGAAGATCAGAGCCAGAGGCTCTGCAATCTCCTCTCTTGCCTCCCAGAGAATCCTAGGGTAAATCCCGTCCGGCCCAGGGGACTTATCCAACTTCAAACCCTCGAGAATATCTAGCACATCCTCCCTACCTACTTCGATACTTTCCAGTTTGCTACCCTGTACCTCAGTGTTCTCCATAACTACATTTACATCACCCTGCGTGAATACCGAAGAGAAATATTTATTCAGTGCCTCTCCAATCTCTTCAGGCTCCACGCACAACTTCCCACTGCTGTCTATGACTGGCCCTAATCTTGCCCTAACCAATCTTCTATTCTTAACATATCTAAAGAAAGCTTTAGGATTCTCCTTAATCCTATCAGCCAAAGTCTTCTCGTGTCCTCTCTTAGCTCTCCTCAATTCACTCTTTAGCTCCCTCCTGGCTAATGTATAGCTATCCATTGCACTAACCGAGCCTTCAAGCCTCATCCTGACATAAGCCAAGGTTCTCTTACTCGACCATTTCCTCCTTGCCTGACAGGGACATACTTATCAAGGACTCGCAGCAGCTGCTCCTTGAATAAGCTCCACATTCCAGATGTTCCCAGTCCCTGTAGTTTCCTAGTCCAATCTATGCACCCTAATTCTCTCCTGATGGCCTCATAATTACCCTTCCCCCAGCTATAACTACTGCCCCCAGCTTCATGCCTATCCCTATCCATCACTAAGGTGAACGTAACCGAATTGTGGTCACTATCACCAAAATGTTCACTAACTTCCAAGCCTAACACCTGGTCTGGCTCATTGCCCAGCACCAAATCCAATGTAGCCTCACCTCTAGTTGGCCTATCTACATACTGAGTCAAAAAACCTTCCTGCACACTTTGTACGAAAACTGACCCCTCTAACGAACTAGAGCTATAGCTATTCCAATCAATATTAGTAAAGTTAAAGTCCCCCATAACAATTACCCTATTACTTTCACTCCTGACCAGAATTGACTTTGCAATCCTTTCCTCAACCTCTCTAGAACTTTTAGGAGGTCTATAAAAGACTCCCAACAGGGTGACCTCTCCTTTCCTGTTTCTAATCTCAGCCCATACTACCTCAACAGACAAGTCCTCATCAAACTTCTTTTCTGTCACTGTGATACAGTCTTTGACTAATAATGCCACTCCTCCCCCCCTTCTACCTCCTTCTCTACTCCAATCAGGATTAGCTTAGGGATGTTAAAAAGGAAATGGGCGGCATGGAGAAATTGGGCCTTAAGGGCCTGTTTCCATGTTGTAAACCTCTGTGACTATGATCTCAAATTGTCTTCCAGATTGGCTCGTACTTTGGTTCTGAAATTTGTACAGTTGATGTGACTGGTAATGGTCAAACGGATTTGGTTCTGATCGGAGCCCCTCTGTATCGAGGTCAAGATTTTGGTGGGAAAGTCATCATCTGTACAATGACTCCCCAGGTAAGGACCGCAGGCGCATCCCAGTAAGTTAGTGATGGTACAATGGTTAGCACAGTGTCAGGGACCTGGGTTTAGCTCTGGCCTTGGGTAACATTTGTGTGGAGTTTGCACTTTCTCCCCCTGTCTGCGTGGGTTTCCTCCAGATGCACCAGTTTCTTCTGACAGTCCAAAAGATGTGCATTGGCCATGCTAAATTCTTCCTCAGTGTCGCTGAAGAAGTGCTGGAGTGTGGTGACATGGAGATTTTCACAGTATATGGATCAAACCTAAATTCCAATGCAAACAAACCAGATCCTATTCACTCTTACTGTGCACAATCCCTTTGGATCAAATCCTATCCCATTTGCCTTCCAAATCCCAATGCAAGTGAACTTCCAGTTCACTTCCACTGCACACGATACCAATGGATCAAACCCTGTCCCATTCACTCCCATTGTGCATAATCCCAATAGACCCAAACCCCTTGCCATTCACTCCCTAAATTCCAATGTAAACAAACCAGTTCCTTTTCACTCTCACTCTACACAATTTCAATGGATCAAACCCATTCCCATTCACTTTCATTCATTTCCACTGCACACAATCCTAGTGATTCAAATGCTGTCCCATTTGCTCCCCAAATCCCAATGAAAATGAACCCTTTCCGTTCACTACCACTATACACAATACCAATGGATCAAACCCTATCCCATTCGCTCTCATTGCACATAATCCCAATGAACCCAAATCCATTTATTCGCAGGATGAACAGCATAGAGAAGGAGAGGAGGGAAGGTCTGGGGACAGAAGGGAAAATGCTGAAGAGTGGATGGACAGAATGGGTGACAATGAGGGATGGGGAAAGAGTAAGTGGATGGAAGGAGAAGGGATTGAAGAGGAGAGAGTGAATGGGAAGGAAAGGGGGAGAGGAGTAATTGAAGAGAGGGGAGAGTAAAAGAATGGGAGGAATGGGGTGGAAGAGTTAAAAAAGGACTGGGGATTAAGTGTGGGGGATAGAGAAATGTAGTCAGGTAATGAAAGGAGTGTATTTGTGAGTGAAGATGGGGAACATTTCTTATCTCTCCCTTTCTCTCCCATTCTGTTTCCCTCTTTCCCTCTATCGGTCTCCCTTGCTTTACCTCTCTGTCTCACTCTTCCTCCCTGCCTCTGTCCCTGCCTCTGTCCCTCCCTGCCTCTGTCCCTCCCTGCCTCTGTCCCTTCCCTCTCCCTCTCGCACTCTCTCCCTTTCTCTCCTGGTCTTTCTCCTTATTTCTCCCAATCCCTACCTCTTGTGCTCCACTCTCCCTCACCTACTTGCTGCTCCTTTCTCCCTCATCACTTACTTCTCTGCCCCTTGCCCTCCATCGTATTTCCCTTGCTTCCTCATTCTGTTACCCCAACTCCCCCCTTCCCCTCTCCAGGGTAATTTCTCCTGCCGTGACTCCCTCCGAGGTAAGAAGGGTTATGAGCTGGGACGTTTCGGGAGTGCCATTGTAGGACTGAGAGACCTGAATGGAGATGGCCTGAGTGACGTGGCCATTGGAGCCCCACTGGAGGACGATCATCACGGGAGCGTCTATATCTACCACGGGCGGAGGACTGGAATCCATCTCACATACAGCCAGGTCAGGGGACAGAGTATTCAGTGAGGATTAGCATTGCTGCCTCACAATACCAGGATTTGGGTTCAACTCTGGCCATGGGTCACTGTCTGTGTGGAATCTGCACATTCATCCCGTGTCTGTGTGGGTTTTCTCCGGGCGCTCCGATTTCCTCCCACAGTCCAAAGATGTGTGGGTTAGCTGGACTAGCTATGCTAAATTGCCCCTTAGTATCAGGGGGACTAGCAGGATAAAAACGTGGAGTTACAGGAATAGGGCTTGCTCGGTGCAGACTCAATGGGCCAAATGGCCTCTTTCTGCACCAAAAGGTTTCTAAGAAGATGAGTCTTCCACCCATAGACAGTAAACTCAGTACAGAGCCTCAGCTACACAGACTCCCTGTACTGACTACCCAGGCCTGTCAAGGAGTTTACTTACTCTAAAGGTATTATTGTTGAGACAATCTATTCAATAGAAAATGTTACTCACTTATATTAGGAGTGCACTGGTATTTCCACTCCTTTAGTGCTTTGCTCCATCTTGTTGTCTAACAAGGGGCATACATGCAATAGAACATAGAACATTACAGCGCAGAACAGGCCTTTCGGCCTTCGATGTTGCGCCGACCAATTAGGAAAAAGCAATGACCCTCTAACCTAAACCATTCCCTTTTCATCCATAAACTTATCTACTAACCTCTTAAACGCCACCAAACTTGGCGCATCTACAACTGCAGCAGGCAGGGCATTCCATACCCTTACCACCCTCTGGGTAAAGAACCTACCTCTGACATCCGTCCTATAACTACCACCCCTTAATTTAAAGCTATGTCCCCTCGTGCTAGCTTTCTCCATCCTAGGAAAAAGGCTATCACTGTCCACCCTATCTAAACCTCTAATCATCTTATATGTTTCAATAAGGTCTCCTCTTAGCCGCCTTCTTTCTAACGAAAACAACCTCAAATCCCTCAGCCTCTCTTCATAAGACCTGCCCTCCATACCAGGCAACATCCTGGTAAACCTCCTCTGTACCCTCTCCAATGCCTCCACATCGTTCTTATAATGTGGGGACCAGAACTGTACACAATACTCCAAGTGCGGCCGCACTAGACTTTTGTACAGTTGCAACATGACGTTGCGGCTCTGAAATTCAATCCCCTGTGAGAGAGGTGAGACTTCAATAAAGAGCACAGAGAGAGAGAGGTGAGACTTCAGTAAAGAGCACAGAGAGAGAGGTGAGACTTCAGTAAAGAGCACAGAGAGAGAGAGAGGTGAGACTTCAGTAAAGAGCACAGAGAGAGGTGAGACTTCAATAAAGAGCACAGAGAGAGAGAGGTGAGACTTCAGTAAAGAGCACAGAGAGAGAGGTGAGACTTCAGTAAAGAGCACAGAGAGAGAGAGAGGTGAGACTTCAGTAAAGAGCACAGAGAGAGAGGTGAGACTTCAATAAAGAGCACAGAGAGAGAGAGGTGAGACTTCAGTAAAGAGCACAGAGAGAGAGGTGAGACTTCAGTAAAGAGCACAGAGAGAGAGGTGAGACTTTAATAAAGAGCACAGAGAGAGAGGTGAGACTTCAATAAAGAGCACAGAGAGTGAGAGGTGAGACTTCAGTAAAGAGCACAGAGAGAGAGAGGTGAGACTTCAATAAAGAGCACAGAGAGAGAGAGGTGAGACTTCAGTAAAGAGCAGAGAGAGAGAGGTGAGACTTCAGTAAAGAGCACAGAAGGAGAGGTGAGACTTCAGTAAAGAGCACAGAGAGAGAGAGGTGAGACTTCAGTAAAGAGCACAGAGAGAGAGAGGTGAGACTTCATAAAGACACAGAGAGCGAGAGGTGAGACTTCAGTAAAGAGCACAGAGAGAAAGGTGAGACTTCAATAAAGAGCACACAGAGAGAGAGGTGAAACTTCAATAGAGAACACAGAGAGAGAGAGGCGACACTTCAATAAAGAGCACGAGAGAGAGAGTGAGACTTCAGTAAACAGCGCAGAGAGAGAGAGGTGAGACTTCAGTAAGGGCACAGAGAGAAGAGCGAGACTTCTAAAGAGCGAGAAAGAGGAGGTGGATTCAGTAAAGAGCACAGAGAGAGAGAGAGAAGGTGAGACTTCAGTAAAGCACAGAGAGAGAGAGAGTAGACTTCATAAAGAGCGCGAGAGAGAGAGGTGATTTCAGTAAAGAGAACAGAGAGAGAGGAGACTTCAGTAAAGAGCACAGAGAGAGAGAGAGAGAGGTGAGACTTCAGTAAAGAGCACAGAGAGAGAGAGAGAGGTGAGACTTCAGTAAAGAGCACAGAGAGAGGTGAGACTTCAGTAAAGAGCGCAGAGAGAGAGGTGAGACTTCAGTATAGAGCACAGAGAGAGAGAGAGGTGAGTCTTCAATAAAGAGCACAGAGAGACAGTGAGTGTGACTTCAGGAAAGAGCACAGAGAGATAGAGGTGAGACTTAAGTAAAGAGCACAGAGAGAGAGAGATGTGAGACTTCAGGAAAGAGCACAGAGAGAGAGAGAGGTGAGACTTCAATAAAGAGCACAGAGAGAAAGAGGTGAGACTTCAGTAAAGAGCACAGAGAGAGTGGTGAGACTTCAATAAAGAGCACAGAGAGAGAGAGAGGTGAACTTCAGTAAGAGCAGAAGAGAGGTGAGACTTCAGTAAAGAGCAGAGAGAGAGAGGTGAGACTTCAGTAAAGAGCACAGAGAGGAGGTGTTGGGGGTGTTGGGGGGGGTTGGGGAGAGAGAGAGGTGAGACTTCAGGAAAGAGCAGGGGGGTGTTGGGGGGGTGTTGGGGGGGTGGTTGTGGGAGAAAGGTGAGACTCAATAAAGAGCACAGAGAGAGAGAGAGAGGTGAGACTTCAGTAAAGAGCACAGAGAGAGAGGTGAGACTTCAGTAAAGAGCACAGAGAGAGAGAGAGGTGAGACTTCAATAAAGAGCACAGAGAGAGAGAGAGGTGAGACTTCAGTAAAGAGCACAGAGAGAGAGAGGTGAGACTTCAGTAAAGAGCGCAGAGAGAGAGAGGTGAGACTTCAGTAAAGAGCACAGAGAGAGAGAGGTGAGACTTCAGTAAAGAGCACAGAGAGAGAGAGGTGAGACTTCAATAAAGAGCACAGAGAGAGAGAGAGGTGAGACTTCAGTAAAGAGCGCAGAGAGAGAGAGGTGAGACTTCAGTAAAGAGCGCAGAGAGAGAGAGAGGTGAGACTTCAGTAAAGAGCGCAGAGAGAGAGAGGTGAGACTTCAGTAAAGAGCACAGAGAGAGAGAGGTGAGACTTCAGTAAAGAGCGCAGAGAGAGAGAGGTGAGACTTCAGTAAAGAGCCCAGAGAGAGAGAGATGAGACTTCAGTAAAGAGCACAGAGGTGAGACTTCAATAAAGAGCACAGAGAGAGAGAGAGAGGTGAGACTTCAGTAAAGAGCGCAGAGAGAGAGGTGAGACTTCAGTAAAGAGCGCAGAGAGAGACAGAGGTGAGACTTCAGTAAAGAGCGCAGAGAGAGAGAGGTGAGACTTCAGTAAAGAGCCCAGAGAGAGAGAGATGAGACTTCAGTAAAGAGCACAGAGAGAGGTGAGACTTCAATAAAGAGCACAGAGAGAGAGAGAGAGGTGAGACTTCAGGAAAGAGCGCAGAGAGAGAGAGAGGTGAGACTTCAGTAAAGAGCGCAGAGAGAGAGAGAGGTGAGACTTCAATAAAGAGCACAGAGAGAGAGGTGAGACTTCAGTAAAGAGCGCAGAGAGAGAGAGAGGTGAGACTTCAGTAAAGAGCACAGAGAGAGAGAGGTGAGACTTCAGTAAAGAGCACAGAGAGAGGTGAGACTTCAATAAAGAGCACAGAGAGAGAGAGAGAGGTGAGACTTCAGTAAAGAGCGCAGAGAGAGAGAGGTGAGACTTCAGTAAAGAGCGCAGAGAGAGAGAGGTGAGACTTCAGTAAAGAGCCCAGAGAGAGAGAGATGAGACTTCAGTAAAGAGCACAGAGGTGAGACTTCAATAAAGAGCACAGAGAGAGAGAGAGAGGTGAGACTTCAGTAAAGAGCGCAGAGAGAGAGGTGAGACTTCAGTAAAGAGCGCAGAGAGAGACAGAGGTGAGACTTCAGTAAAGAGCGCAGAGAGAGAGAGGTGAGACTTCAGTAAAGAGCCCAGAGAGAGAGAGATGAGACTTCAGTAAAGAGCACAGAGAGAGGTGAGACTTCAATAAAGAGCACAGAGAGAGAGAGAGAGGTGAGACTTCAGTAAAGAGCGCAGAGAGAGAGAGGTGAGACTTCAGTAAAGAGCGCAGAGAGAGAGAGATGAGACTTCAGTAAAGAGCACAGAGAGAGGTGAGACTTCAGTAAAGAGCACAGAGAGAGAGAGAGGTGAGACTTCAGTAAGAGCGCAGAGAGAGAGGTGAGACTTCAGTAAAGAGCACAGAGAGAGAAGAGGGTGAGACTTCAGTAAGAGCACAGAGAGAGAGAGAGGTGAGACTTCAGTAAAGAGCACAGAGAGAGAGAGATGAGACTTCAGTAAAGAGCACAGAGAGAAGGTGAGACTTCAATAAAGAGCACAGAGAGAGAGAGAGAGGTGAGACTTCAGTAAAGAGCGCAGAGAGAGAGAGGTGAGACTTCAGTAAAGAGCACAGAGAGAGAGAGAGGTGAGACTTCAGTAAAGAGCACAGAGAGAGAGAGGTGAGACTTCAGTAAAGAGCGCAGTGAGAGAGAGGTGAGACTTCAGTAAAGAGCACAGAGAGAGAGAGGTGAGACTTCAGTAAAGAGCACAGAGAGAAAGGTGAGACTTCAATAAAGAGCACAGAGAGAGAGAGGTGAGACTTCAGTAAAGAGCACAGAGAGAGAGAG
>JAGIQG010000039.1:13248550-13283942 GCA_024679065.1 Sphyrna mokarran | reverse complement strand
TTCCCTACTACGGAGAATCATTTAATGCAGCAAACAGCGGCTTTAACTAACTAATTAATACTTTTGGATTAGCAGGAAAGAGGATGAGATGGATGCATGAAAAGAAACACAAATCAAGTGGAGACAGAAAGGCGCGTTTGCTGTTCATATCAAACCGCATGTTCTTTTTCATTTTGGAGAAAAGAAGTCTTGAAGTCTGAACATACTGCACATTCTCAGCTGGTCTCTCTCCACAGATGATGTCAGACCCCCTAAGTTCTTTCAGCATTTTCATTTGTTGTTTCAAATTCCATCATCGGCAGTATTTTGCTTTTATCTTGTCTCTAAGCGCGTGTTTCCTTTTTTCTCTCCAAAACCGCTAAAAGTTTCAAGGTGCTTTATAACTGAGATGCATTTCTTTAATTATGTTGTCTTTTTATTCCCCGAGGTCGAGGTGTGGATTGAGCAAAGATACAAAGTATTTTAAAATCTAATATCTATCACAGTGTGGAGATTTCTTATTTCGGGAACAATCAATATTATTCAGGGGCAAATTCCAAAAACTGAGAAATAAGAGATCCATTAGCCTGACGTAATTTATACACGCAACCTTTTGATCTGGAGTCAGACGCGCTACCGTTGGGCCACAAGCTCAGAACTCCAACTACCGTTTTACGTCTGTGTTATGTTGGGTGAATTTAAAGCTCACACCGGAGTTGTCTCCCTCTTTACTTTCTCAGGATTCCCATCGAAGTGAAGAGGAACAACGAACCAAAATGAACGATAAAGTAGAAACACAACATGAGCTTACAGGAAAATGTGTTGTTTGTTCAAGAGATGATTAGAAAGGCAGTTATTGCATGACGCGGTGGCCGAGTGGTTAAGGCGATGGACTGCTAATCTATTGTGCTCTGCACGCGTGGGTTCAAACCCCACCCGCGTCGATAATGTATGTTCTCTGCCTCTTTATTGAGGGTGAACTCAATATGTGAGATTCTGTCCATGCCGCCTGGGTCGGATGCGGTGTGAAGGAGGCTCAACGGGCCGAATGTCTTTCTTCTGCACTGTGGGGAATTTATGATTTTCGGAGCGGCAGTTTAACTTCTCTAAAAGCATTGATACCCTTGTTCTTCTTCTAAAAAGCCGACCCTGATGAACTCCTGACCACAATTTTTGAAGATCTCACCAGACAACAATGAGAATTCCACCATGTCATTCTTTGCGCCGCAGAGCCGCAGCTGCAGCGTTTATTTCTCATTCCTATATGGAAATATCTGACGTCGTCAAACAGACAGTCCAAAAGCTGAGTAATTGGACAGTGATTACATTTCAAAAATCCTTCATTGTTAATAATATATTTTGGGACGTCCTGTAGTTGGGAAAAGAGCTGCATCAATTTCAGTAGAATTTCGATAGGACACGGACAGTTTGGTCGATTGGGAGGACATGGGAACATCTGGAATGTGGAGCTTATTCAAGGAGCAGCTGCTGCGAGTCCTTGATAAGTATGTCCCTGTCAGGTGAGGAGGAAATGGTCGAGTAAGGGAACCTTGGTGTACGAAAAAAGTTGATTTGCTGGTTAAAAGGGAAAAGGAGGCTTATGTCAGGATGAGGCTTGAAGGCTCAGTTAGTGCAATGGATAGCTATAGATCAGCCAGGAGGGAGCTAAAGAGTGAATTGAGGAGAGCTATGAGGGGACACGAGAAGACTTTGGCTGATAGGATTAAGGAGAATCCTAAAGCTTTCTTTAGATATGTTAAGAATAGAAGATTGGTTAGGGCAAGATTAGGGCCAGTCATAGACAGCAGTGGGAAGTTGTGCGTGGAGCCTGAAGAGATTGGTGAGGCACTGAATAAATATTTCTCTTCGGTATTCACGCAGAGTGCTGGAAATGTAGCTATGGAGAGCACTGAGGTACAGGGTTGCAAATTGGGAAGTATTGTAGTAGATAGGGAGGGTGTGCTAGAAATTCTCGAGGGTTTGAAGTTGGATAAGTCCCCTGGGCCGGACGGGATTTACCCTAGGATTCTCTGGGAGGCAAGAGAGGAGATTGCAGAGCCTCTGGCTCTGAACTTCAGGTCGTCGTTGGTTACGGGTGTGGTTCCGGAGGACTGGAGGATAGCGAATGTGGTCCCATTGTTCAAGAAGGGTAAGAGAGACCTTCCAGGGAATTATAGGCCAGTGAGTCTTACTTCTGCTGTGGGCAAAGTATTGGAGAGAATATTTAGGGATAGGATTTATAGTTATTTAGAGAGTAATGAATTGATTGGAGATAGTCAGCATGGTTTTGTGAAGGGTAGGTCGTGCCTTACTAACCTCATTGAGTTTTTTGGAAAAGTGACTAAAGAGGTGGATGGGGGTAAGGCGGTTGATGTGGTATATATGGACTTTAGTAAGGTGTTTGATAAGGTGGCCCATGGAAGACTTCTGCAGAAAATGCAGGTGTGTGGGATAGAGGGTGATTTAGCTAATTGGGTTAGGAATTGGCTCGCTAATAGAAGACAGAGGGTGGTGGTTGATGGGAGATATTCATCTTGGAGTTCGGTGACAAGTGGTGTACCTCAGGGGTCTGTTTTGGGGCCCCTGCTGTTTGTATTTTTTATAAATGATCTGGATGAGGGTATTGAAGGATGGATTAGTAAATTTGCAGATGACACTAAAGTCGGTGGAGTGGTAGATAGTGAAGAGGGGTGTTATAGTTTGCAGAGGGACTTGGACAAGTTGCAGAGCTGGGCCGAGAGGTGGCAAATGGAGTTTAATGTGGAAACGTGTGAGGTAATGCACTATGGCAGAAATAATAAATGTGTAGAGTATAGGGCTAATGGTAGGATTCTTAGTAGTCTTGATGAACAGAGGGATCTTGGTGTGTATGTGCATAGATCCCTGAAAGTAGGCAGTCAAGTCGAGAAGGTTGTTAAGAAGGCATATGGAGTCTTGGCTTTTATTGGTAGGGGGATTGAATTTCGGAGCCGCAACGTCATGTTGCAACTGTACAAAACTCTAGTGCGGCCGCACTTGGAGTATTGTGTGCAGTTCTGGTCCCCACATTATAAGAAAGATGTGGAGGCATTGGAGAGGGTACAGAGGAGGTTTACCAGGATGTTGCCTGGTATGGAGGGCAGGTCTTATGAGGAGAGGCTGAGGGATTTGAGGTTGTTTTCGTTAGAAAGGAGGCGGCTAAGAGGGGACCTAATCGAAACATATAAGATGATTAGATGTTTAGATAGGGTGGACAGTGATAGCCTTTTTCCTAGGATGGAGAAAGCTAGCACGAGGGGACACAGCTTTAAATTAAGGGGTGATAGTTATAGGACGGATATCAGAGGTAGGTTCTTTACCCAAAGGGTGGTTCGGGAGTGGAATGCCCTGCCTGCAGCAGTTGTAGATGCGCCAAGTTTGGTGGCGTTTAAGAGGTTAGTTGATAAGTATATGGAAGAGAAGGGAATGGTTTAGTTTGGAGGGGCATTGCTTTTTATATTGGTCGGCGCAACATCGAAGGCCGAAGGGCCTGTTCTGTGCTGTAATGTTCTATTCTATGTTCTATGTGACAGATGAAGAATGAAGTTATCCCTTTTGGTGGGAAGAACACAGAGAGATAATATAAAATACAGGGTATAATTACAAAACCGCAGGAAGCGCGGGAAATGCGTGAGCATTTCTATAAATCATTGAAGATGGTAGGACGAGTTGGAAGTGCCGTTATACCTGAAAGCAAGGATCTGATACAAATTTACTGCTAAGAAAATGCTGATAAACTATTAGAGAACACTTTAGATATTCTCAGCCTTACCCTCGGGGTGAAGTGTGATAATCCTTAGACTAAATCATCACCAGTAAACCCTCCCTAATGAGATGGGGATCAGTGGATGGTCATTTGGGACTAAACTGACTTTACCTTTAAATCTGTGTCATATTCAGACTGTGCTTTTCATTATCTGCTGCTGTGTGAGGATTGGGATCTTTCTGATTCTGTCTGTAGAACTGTGCGCGTACAAGCGATTTGTTCTGACAGTCAGCTCCCGGAACCGTAAATTATCTTGGAATTCACTCTGTATTTGCATTCTCTGTGATTGTAAACGAGTTGATGGATCTCCTCATTTTGAATCGCCGCTGTATTTTTTTTTAACGTCGCTGACTGGGCCATTGGATCGTGATTGCATTTCAAAAATACTTCATTGTCATTAACATATTTTAGAACGTCCTGTGGTTTTGAAAGAGCTACAGAAATTTCGTTAGAACTCCGATAGGACACAGACACTATTTTATTCATTCATGAGGCCTGGGGGTCACTGGCTGGGAGCATTTATTGCCCAAACCCAGCAGCCCGAGGGCAGTTGACAGTCAAATACATTGCTGTGGATTTGGAGTCACATGTGGGCCAGACCGGGCAAGGACGGTAGATTTTGTTCCCTAAAGGGCATTAGTTTGCCATATCAGTTTGTCCAATGACGGTCAGTAATTTCATGAAAAACAGTAGATTCTTGATTACAGATATTTTGTATTAAATTCAATTTCACCAGCTGCAATGGCAGAATTGGATCTCCAGAATATTAGCTGAGTTTGTGGATTAAGATTCCAGCGATAACATCACAAACCATCGCCTCCGAATTTCCCTTAAACCAACTGCTTTGACAGATCAACTCCAAGCGCAGTTGAGAATGAACTGCATTGCTGTGTGTCAGGACTGACATGTAGGCCAGACAAAGTAAGAATGCCTTCCCCACAGAACATTATCGAATCAATTTTATTTTACGACAATCGATTGATGGTCATTAATCCAAAATTTTTTATTGATTCGAATTTCACCATCTGCAGTGGCAGGGTGTGTGTGTGTGTGTGTGTGTGTGTGTGTGTGTGTGTGTGTGTGTGTGTGTGTGTATACGAGTGCCCGCGCGAGACAGAGAGATTCACTCATTATCAGTCTGTATTTGAGTGTGGATTATTCACTTATATTCCCTCACAGGCACAGTCCTGCCCCTGCGCTTCTGAAATCCTATTTAAAAAGAAACACTTGTACCCCTGTGACCCTGGTGGGCGGGTTGGGATGGGGTGACGTTTGAAGCCTCAGGATGCTCAGTGTGAAAATCTGAGTATGTGTCAGAAAGCGAAGAGTGAACTTGGCTGTGAGAAGATCACAGGAAAGCTGTGTCTGGAGCTGGGCCCGAGAGAAAGTTTTGGGTTGCCTTTAAACGGACTCCTGAAATGAAGGCACAAAATCAGGAACAGGGAATACTGGAAATATTCAGCAGCTCCGAAAGCAGCTGTGGGGAGATATTCCTGTCGCAAGGATGTAAATCTCCAATTAGATGTTTCACGTTACTCAGGTTGTACAAGCTCAAAACCTTTTGAGTAAGGAACAGGTAGGGCGAGAATTGGGTCATTGTTGATTTGAGCAAACAGAGCAATTCAGCAATGACCCCCGGGCGGTTTGGGGATCTCAGATACGGGCTTCTAGCTGGGGTTGAAAAATGGAAACGCACATCAAGTTTTAAAAGAGATGAGAATGAAAATGGAATTCAAATCAACTTGTACAGATTCAGATGTCTATTAAGGGAGTCAGGTTGGCCGAACGGTGTAATGGGCGCTATGTTAAGGTCGCGGTCTTCTCAAGCGCCGTCGGTTCAAATTCTACTCCTGGTATTGCTTTTTCCTCCTGTGCCAGGCACCATCCCAACCCGCGGAATCTCCCACCTGGAAGCAGGTGCACAGAAACAACGATCACCTGCAAGTTCCACTCCGAGAGAGGCATACACCATCCTGACTTGGAAATATATTGAGCATACTTTAACGCAAGAAGTATTCGCAATAGGGGGAGGAACTTGCAGTTTGGATCAGTACCTGGAACTTCGATGTTGTGGCCATTTCAGAGACATAGATAGAGCAGGGACAGGAATGATTGCTGCAGGTTCCGGGGTTCAAATGCTTCAGTCGGAGTAGAGAAGGAGTTAGAAGGGGTGAGGAGTGGCATTATTAGTCAAAGACTGTATCACAGTGACAGAAAGGAAGTTTGATGAGGTAGTATGGGCTGAGATTAGAAACAGGAGAGGAGAGGTAAGCCTGTTGGGAGTCTTTTATAGACCTCCTAAAAGTTCTAGAGAGGTAGTGGAAAGGATTACAAAGTCGATCCTGGACAGGAGTGAAAGTAATAGGGTAATTGTTATGGGGGACTTTAACTTTACTAATATTGATTGGAATGGCTATAGCTCTAGCTCGTTAGAGGGGTCAGTTTTTATACAAAGTGTGCAGGAATGTTTTTTGTCTCAATATGTAAATAGGCCAAGTAGAGGTGAGGCTACATTGGATTTGGTGCTGGACAATGAGCCAAATCAGGTGTTAGACTTGGAAGTTGGTGAACATTTTGGTGATCGTGACCACAATTCGGTTACGTCCACCTTAGAGTTGGATAGGGATAGGCATGAACTTGGGGGCAGGAGATATAGCTCGGGGAATGGTAATTATGAGGCCATAAGGAGGGAATTAGGGTGCATAGGTTGGACAAGGAAACTCCAGGGACTGGGAACATCTGAAATGTGGAGCTTATTCATGGAGCAGCTACTGTGAGTCCTTGATAAGCATGTCCCTGTCAGGCGAGGAGGAAATGGTCAAGTAAGGGAACGATGGTGTACTAAAAAAGTTAATTCGCTGGTTAAAAGGAAAAAGGAGGTTTATGTCAGGATGAGACTTGAAGGCTCAGTTAGTGAACTGGATAGCTATAGATTAGCTAGGAGGGAGCTAAAGAGTGAGTTGAGAAGAGCTAAAAGGGGACACGAGAAGAGTTTGGCTGATAGGAAAAAGGAGAATCCTAAAGCTTTCTTTAGATATGTTAAGATTAGAAGATTGGTTAGGGCAAGATTAGGGCCAGTCAGAGACAGCAGTGGGAAGTTGTGCGTGGAGCCTGAAGAGATTGGAGAGGCACTGAACAAATATTTCTCATCGGTATTCACGCAGGGAGATGTAAATGTAGTTGTGGAGAACACTGGGATGCAGGGTTGTAAACTGGAATGTATTCAAGTAGATAAGGAGGATGTGCTAGATATCCTTGAGGGTTTGAAGTTAGATAAGTCCCCTGGGCCCGACGGGATTTACCCTAGGATTCTCTGGGAGGCTAGAGAGGCGATTGCAGAGGCTCTGGCTCTGATCTTCAGGTCGTCGTTGGTTACGGGTATAGTGCCGGAAGAATGGAGGATAGCGAATGTAGTCCCATTGTTCAAGAAGGCGATTAGAGACTTTCCTGAGAATTTTAGACCGGTGAGTCTTACTTCTGTTGTGGGCAAAGTATTGGAAAGAATTATTAGGGATAGGATTTATAGTTATTTAGAGAGAAACAAATTGATTGGGGATAGTCAGCATGGCTTTATGAAGGGTAGGTCGTGCCTTACTAACCTTATTGAGTTTTTTGAAAAAGTGGCCAAAGAGGTGGATGGGGGTAAGGCAGTTGATGTGGTATATATGGAGTTTAGTAACGCATTCGATAAGGTGCCCCATGGAAGGCTTCTGCATAAAATGCAGATGTATAGGATTGAGGGTGATTTAGCTAATTGGATTAGGAATTGGCGAGCTGATAGAAGACAGAGGGTGGTGGTTGATGGAAATTATTCATCGTGGAGTTCGGTTACAAGTGGAGTACCTCAGGGATCTGTTTTGGGGCCCCTGCTGTTTGTAATTTTTATAAATGATCTGGATGAGGGTATTGAAGGATGCATTAGTAAATTTGCAGATGACACTAAAGTCGGTGGAGTGGTAGATAGTGAAGAGGGGTGTTATAGTTTGCAGAGAGACTTGGACAAGTTGCAGAGCTGGGCCGAGAGGTGGCAAATGGAGTTTAATGTGGAAAAGTGTGAGGTAATCCACTTTGGCAGGAATAACAAATGTGTAGAGTATAGGGCTAATGGTAGGACTCTTAATAGTGTTGATGAACAGAGGGATCTTGGTGTATATGTGCATAGATCCCTGAAAGTTGGCAATCAAGTCGATAAGGTTGTTAAGAAGGCATACGGAGTCTTAGCTTTTATTGGTTGGGGGATTGAATTTCGGAGCCGCAATGTCATGTTGCAACTGTACAAAACTCTAGTGCGGCCGCACTTGGAGTATTGTGTGCAGTTCTGGTCCCCGCATTATAAGAAAGATGTGGAGACATTGGAGAGGGTACAGAGGAGGTTTACCAGGATGTTGCCTGGTGTGGAGGGCAGGTCTTATGAAGAGAGGCTGAGGGATTTGAGGTTGTTTTCGTTAGAATGAAGGCGGCTAAGAGGAGACCTTATTGAAACATATAAGATGATTAGAGGTTGAGATAGGGTGGACAGTGATAGCCTTTTTCCTAGTTTGGAGAAAGCTAGCACGAGGGGACATAGCTTTAAATTAAGGGGTGATAGTTGTAGGACGGATGTCAGAGGTAGGTTCTTTACCCAGAGGGTGGTAAGGGTATGGAATGCCCTGCCTGCTTCAGTTGTAGATGCGCCAAGTTTGGTGGCGTTTAAGAGGTTAGTAGATAAGTTTATGGATGAAAAGGGAATGGTTTAGGTTGGAGGGTCATTGCTTTTTCTTAATTGGTCGGCACAACATCGAAGGCCGAAGGGCCTGTTCTGCGCTGTAATGTTCTATGTTCTATATCGCCGTTTCTGTGGCTTGCTCAGAGCCCTGAAACTCCCTGCTGGAAATGAGTGCGGTGACTCAATAATGAAATTACTGTCAAATTCTTAGAAATAATTAGTTTGTTACTGGAGGAGCACGTCTGAGTTAAGAGCAGAAAATTGTGTGCGTGAATCGCATCCTGAACATGGCTAGTTTTATATCAGATGTGTATCTGAGCACAGTGAATGCAACCAGCTCACGATAAGCCGCTCGATGTTTAGCCGAGAGTTTCACTGAGTAAATCGGGAGATGGAAGGGAGAGCAGAACTTGGCGAAATTACAATCATGAGGGAAGCTTTACTGAGGAAGTTAGAACATAGAACGTAGAAAACCATAGCATAAATAGACATTTTGGCCCACAACATTCGGTGGTTCGGTTAGAAATAGTAACATCTTTTCCACTTCGATATTTTATTTCTTTTGGAAGATAAATATGATTAAGGAAATGACACATGTAACAACACCTTAAAAATAACTACAATCAATAAATAAATATCAGTGTCCTTCAGCCTGGCACTATCTCCTTTTTCACTAATACCACCAGATCTGGAACGTATTTCCAGCGTTCCTCTGAAGCCACCCACAGCAGTGCCAGGCTCTGTGACTTAGTTGGTTAAAGCGCCTGCCTAGTAAGCAGGAGATCCTGGGCTCAAATCCCAGCGGAGCCTTGGTTCTTTTCCAATGTCATTCTGATGTGTCTGCTGCGCTGGCCCTTGTGGTCGTGTGTTTGGATGCTGCTGGTAAAGGAGCTTAACTGAATTGGTGCAGTGCATGGTGTGGATGGTGCACAATGCTGTCATTGTGGGTCAGTAGTGGAGGGAGTGAATTTTTATGTTTGGGAAGCGAATGAAGCGGGATGCTTTGTCCTGGATGGTGCCAAACTTCTGGAGTTCTGTTCAAATTGAATTCACCCAAATAAGTTACGTCAGGAAAATGTCGTGGTTCCCCAGGACGACAATATACTTTTAGCTTATTAAGTGAGAGTCTGAGTCTTGGTTTTCCAGGTAGTAAGACTTTATTCTCCAGCACACGAGAACAAAGCCAGGATGTCCGGAACACTCCAGTGAAATGCTCACTTACAGCTTGTCTTATACAGTTTGCAGATACATACCCTGAGATTCTTATCTCATCCTCAAGGCTGGCTTATCTTTAACCACCATTAGTGCTGGCTCTGCTAATAATTTACCTTGTCGTGGATTGGTCACTAATCGATGCATTTACTACTCTGTGAAACCAGTTTGTTTAAACGACAGTTCCAACCTTTGCCCTCACCCCATTAACGTTGTTTATACACAATGGTGGCTTCGCTAGACTTTAAACTAAGTGACAAAGAGAATATATGTATCCCATCCCTGTTTTCTAGGCCATATTGTGACCATTGTTTCTCAAGGTTTAACTGCCTACAGCTGCTTACACTCAATGTTTAATAAATGCTTACCACTCCTGATTCTATCACATTAGCCACCGTACATTCAATCACATTAATTAACATACTGGGCTCATTATATTTCAACATCCTGCCCATCGCATGTTGATGAGACTGTAGTTCACATTTTACTGCTGCTACTACAAATATTCTCTTACATTCCCCCCTTTGAGACTCCTCCGAGTCTCACCCAAAAATACCACCCTACATAATTACATTCTCAAGCTATCTATATGTGCCCCTGTAGGTTTCGTAGGAAATGTGGAGGAGCCAAGTATTTGGGTCAGGGATCAATGTCCCTATTCTAACTTTATTATGACTTATCTATCAATGTTCTGATTATAGGTTGCTCCCCCAGATTACCTATGCCTAACAGTCATCAGCCAAAAACCTTCTCACTGTTGACTAGAGAAGGGAAAAAGACCAATAACTGCGTACAGACTAAGTTCTCAGGTCTTAACAGGGCACCGGTATGTTGTTATCACTTCGGTAGGGCAACTCCTTGGTGGCGTCATTTTCGCAGGGCACTGCACCTCGTCTTCGATCATAGTTATTGTGAGTCCATTCAGTGGGGGCAACTCGACATTTTCTCACTCCTCTGTTTCTGTATTGAGAGGTTGATCACAACTCATTCGAGTCACCATTTGTCGCACCATCAGTCTCGTTACGAGAGATCTCAGAACAGGCAAAAAACAGCAAGTCATTAATCCCACAATGAGTAGTATAACTACCGCTATAATTCCTGCCCTAGCAAGCTATGCTCCCCATTTCCCTAGCGTACCGTCTAGCCAGTCCCAAATCTCATGACCGAACTCAGATTGTGGTTGCGTCTATTGATCTCTTATGACCCATCCGCCTTGGCGGGTTAATATCTTTTTCAAGTATCTTATTTTTTCTTTCTCTTAGTATTCTGCCTAAGGGTTCTTGCACTTTTAATCTCAATACTTTCTTATTTTCCTTCAACCTAAATTGTGGGCTTTCTGCATTCTGTTTCTCCCTGTTACGGGCCAATAAAGTCTGGGACGGAGATGGTCCCCAAGTCCCAGGTGGGAAAAGAGGCTTCTGCTCTTTCCCCATTACCTCCTGAGCCTTGGCCAAGGGCATCAGGTTGGACATTTGGATCATCAACCAACTCAGACATAAAATCGTTCTTACTACCTTCAATTTCTGCATTCCTCTCCTGATCCTGTGTTTGGCTAGAAGGACCCTCCCCTGGCTCTCCTTCCTCTTCATCTCTACTCCTATCCAGGCTTTCGGTACTTTCAGTTCTCCCATCAACCTCTATCTCTGATACTGTTTTGGTACAATGATTTAAATGATACCACAGTGTACTGCCTTCTACTTGCACAGCCGTAGGAGAGACTTTGATAACTTCAAATGGTCCTTCTCTCCTGGGTTCGTCCCAGCGCCTCCGGAACTTTCTGATATACACGCGATCTCCAGGTTTGATCTGGTGTTCTGCCACCCGATTCCCCTCCTCCTTGGCTTTCTCCTGTTCAAATATAGTTCTGTGTATAACAGTTAATTGTTGTATATATTCTTTTGTGCTTTGATCTAAACATTCTAGTGTAGGACCTCCCGATCCCCTAATTTTTGGTACCGGCATTACTCTTCCTGTCATCATTTCATGTGGACTTAAATGCGTGGTTCTGTTTTCTTGACTTCTGCATTGCATTAGTGCTAGTGGCAGGGCATCAATCCAATTTTTCCCTGTCTCACTGCAAATTTTACTTATTTTGGCCTTGAGGGTCCCGTTTGCCCTCTCTACCATTCCTTGAGACTGAGGATGGTACACACAACCAAACTTCTGCTTTATCCTTAGTGCTGAGAGAGTTTCTTCCGATAAATGCGGATCCATTGTCTGAACTCAATTGAGTTGGTATGCCAAATCTTCCGATGAATGCGGATCCATTGTCTGAACTCAATTGAGTGGGTGTGCCAAATCTTGGAGTGATCTCTTTTGACAGGAAGTTAATTACCGTTCCAGACCCTTGGTCTTTGGATGGTGTTGCTTCTATCTATCTGCTGAATCTGTCAGTTATCACCAACATATATCTCTTTCCTCTCACTGATTTCCCCATGTCTGCATAATCCATGCATAGGTGCTTAAACGGCCCTTCAGGAATTGGTATGTGCCCTATAGGAGCAGTTATACCTTTCCTAATGTTATTCTGGGCACGTACCTCACATTGACTTAACATATAATCAATTGAATTCTGCAGGTAAGGTGACCAGAATCCTTCCTCCTTTATTTTTCTGGTCACCTCCCCCCTTGCACAGTGATTGACTCCGTGTGCTTCGCTGATTAGTAAGGTTAGTAATGATGTAGGCGCTACAATCAGCCCTTCCCCGTTTCTCCACACTCTATCATGTAGTCCCTGCCCTGCTCCTCTATCTTTCCACATTGTTTTTTCAGCTTTCGTGGCTTCCTCCTGTAACTGCACCACATCTTCCAGGGTGGGGTGAGGAATAACGCTCCCCATCCCTGGTCCTGGATGTGGTCTCACCTCAACTGGGGCTATTGTGGTTATGATGCATCCTGATACTTCCTTGGCTACCTTATCAGCTTTAGCATTTTCCTTGGCAACATTATCCTTTCCCTTTTTGTGCGCCTGACATTTGATTATGGCCAATTCTTTTGGACCCATCATTGCTTGTATTAATGCTTTTATTTGACTTTCGTGCTGTATTGGTCCTCCTCCACTTTTTATGAATCCCCTCTGTCTCCATATTGCTCCAAATAGGTAGCACACTCCATGCACATAAGCTGAATCCGTATATACCCCCACTATTTCCCCTTCTGTCAACTCGCATGCTCTGGTTAATGCTTTGAGTTCTGCTAATTGGGCTGAGCAAGGTTGCTCACACTTTTCTGCCTCTAACACTTCAAATGTCTCCCCTTTCTGTTCGATTATAGCATAACCTGCATGGTTTCCTACATGATCCCTGTAGCACGAGCCATCAACACATAGTACTCTTTTCCTTTCTGTTTCTAGTTTTTCTGCTTTTAAGTCTGTCCTTAGTTTTGTGAATGTTTTTGCTTTTCTTACACACTCATGCTCCTCTCCTTCATGAGGTAATGGCATATAGTCGGCTGGATTAACCCTGTTACATCTCACTATCGTAATATCTGGAAAGGTGGTCTGCATACTTTGCCTGTATGCATATACAAGTAGCACTGGTATCTATCATCATGGGGACCTCGACCCCTCCTACTCTAACACTAATTATGGGTTCCTGGTTTGCTGTTTCCGTTATTTGTACGTATTGCCCTACCATTTCGGGGTTCTCTGGGCCTCCCTATAGGAAACCCTGATAATTCACTGGTCCTTGGGACGTCTGGGGGTTATTTAGTGGTGTTTGCATTACCTGGTGGTTTACATACTGCTGGTTTCCTCCTTGTCTTTGAGCGTTCTGAGGACAGTTTCTTTTTATATGTCCTGCTTCCCCACACCCCCAACATACACCTGGAGGACCAGGTGGCGGTCCCTGTTTCTGACCTTGATTATTTCCCTGACTTTGTCCCTTCTGGTTCTGATAGGGTAGTCTACCACTTCCCTGCCCCTGTCCTTTCTCATTATTTTGGTAATTTGGATTCATGGACAGTGGGAAACCAGAAATGTTATAAGTTATGATGGGCTGACTTCCACCTCCACTTCTCCCTTGCGGTAGTGTGGGTATCTATCCGATCGTTAGGTCAGCCGCCATCGGTGCCATTTTCTTGGGTGTGGAGTCCTCTTTTAATTTCTGCTTGTCTTTGTTTTTAATTTCCTCCAGCTGAGCTTGGAGAAGTTTGCGCTGTACGTCTTTCAGCTGCTTGTCTGCATTCTTTTCCTCCTTGCGGTGTCTTTCTACCGCATGAATGACATGGTCTAAGAATTCTCTATAACTTTTTGACTCCAGGCCTACCACTTCCTCCAATCTAGACTTAGCTGAAGTCGGTAGACCCTCTAAAATTGCTGCTCGGAACATGGAATTGATCAGTGGATCTGTCAGAATGTCCCTCTCAGTGTCCCTTCTCCATCTTTTCAGCTGGTTTTCTACATATGTGGCTGCATTTTCTTCCTCACCCAATGGCTCCCCCTTCAGTGTTTTCATGTCCACTCGATTGGGGTACATGTCTCTTAGTGCCTGCCAAATGTCATGGCGATATAAGTCTATTGGCACTCCATCCACATCTGGATCAAGTGCTGCCGCAGGGATGCCTGCAAGTTTCATTACTTCAGTCAGTTGATTCATTCCCAACACCTTTGCCAGGAGGGCTTTGATGTCACCCAGCGCCATCCTCTTTCCCACCATTCCAGCTTCTAACTGTCCAATCCACCTTCCAGCCCCATCCAAAATATTTGGTAATTCACTAATCAAATTAGGCAAGTCCTGACCTGACCAGGGAATATATTGTAGTCTGCCACCCTTCAGAACCATAGGGAATATATTTTCCTCTCTCTGTTCTTCGTTTGGGTATTTTATTGGTGCTCTTCTTACCCATAGTGACCTTCTCTGTGGCCCTAACGCTGCCAATAAATCCCCTTCTTCTTCACTACTACCCTCTGTCTCTCCTTCTATTTCCTCCTTTCTCCCTTTTTTTCAAACAATGCCAGTATCTCTAGTTCTTTGTCTCACTTTTCTTTTCTTTTTTTTAGATTTATCTTTTATTTTATAATTCTTCAATAATCCTTTCTGATCCCCGCATCTCTCCACACACTATGTGCCCCCTTCTGGCCATCGTGTATTTAATTTGTTTGTTCTTTTAGTCCATTTTTTGGAGATGTATGCTATATCTCCTCTGAGGGCTGGAAACTTATCCCCTAGTATTTCTACTGGTGTTTTAGCCTTGCTTGTCATTGTCTGTACTCTTGAACTATTGTTATGAATTCTGCTGTTTAATTCGTCTGAATTTGGTATTATAGTTATTATTACGCAAAACACTGTTTTTTCTTGACCAATCCCCTGTTCACTCTCCCACTGCGCTTCCCTTACTATCACCTGTACTTCTAAACGGGGTTCCGAAATCCACTTCCCTGTTTTCCCTCTCCCTGGCAATATTCTTCTTTCACTTGCTAAAGAATAATATGCCTTCACTTGTTCGTCTATGTGTATTAAAGCCCTACGCGATCTGGGTTCCTTTATTAATTCTATTAACGTCTCTGCTATTATCTCACTTATCCAATTTCTGCTTATTATTCCGTCCCAGTTCATGTACGGCCACTCGTTTCTTACTTCATCCAAATTAATTATGTGTGTAATCTTTCTCAACAGAGCGTCTTTTTCGCCCTTATACCACTCCCTAACTTCCCCTCCAACTGCTTTCATTAGTTTGCTGTTTTCTTTAAAATGTTTTCAAGTAATGTATGCTAACACTACTGCTCAGAAGAATCTGCCACTGCAGTTATTCTAAGCTATTCGGCACTATTCTGAGTACGTCCTGAGTCCCACATTCACCATCAATCCCTACACCGCTGTTCTGAACCATTCATCACAGACTGGTTCCTTACAGCCCCTTTGTCACACTTCCAACCAATTGTCTCCTTCTCTACTGATGTGTGCTTCAGTAACCCTAACACCTGTACAACTGTATTAGGTAGGAGATCAATCTCTCGCAGATCTCTCCTTCTCTCGGATGACGTCCTTTGTCCGAGGTCCTGGGTAGGTTCGGACTGGCAGGCCTTCCTACACTTACTCTCCTTGGGGAAGTTGTAACCTGGAATCCCGCTCCAAACCGTTCGACTAACCTAATTGTTCCGTTAGCGTTCGGCTTTTTCATCGTCTCGCTTTTTACCCATTCACAGACAATACAGCATTCATAAAGCGCTTTGCATGCAAAACTCTACCCTTCAAATCGTACTCAGTCTCTCAAAAAATTTTTACACAATTCAATTTTATTCACGCAGGGTATCTTTTGAGTAGGGGAGATCTCGGATTGGCAGAGAACCGGGTATGCCGGACCTCGAGATCCCTTTTCCGACGACAAGGATTTACATGCATGCAAGTCTGCTTACCTTGTCGTCAGAATGCCGGCTTTGGGATTCTCGGCCCCGGTCAGACCACTGCCTCCTCCGCTCCTTCCGGGCTTCAATTTTCCGGGCGATCTCTCACCATACCCTGCTCGCAGCGCCAATTTTATCGTGGTTCCCCAGGACGACAATATACTTTTAGCTTATTAAATGAGAGTCTGAGTCTTGGTTTTCCAGGTAGTAAGACTTTATTCTCCAGCACACGAGAACAAAGCCGGGATGTCCGGAACACTCCAGTGAAATGCTCACTTACAGCTTGTCTTATACAGTTTGCAGATACATACCCTGAGATTCTTATCTCATCCTCAAGGCTGGCTTATCTTTAACCACCATTAATGCTGGCTCTGCTAATAATTTACCTTGTCGTGAATTGGTCACTAATCGATGCATTTACTACTCTGTGAAACCAGTTTGTTTATATGACAGTTCCGACCTTTGCCCTCACCCCATTAACGTTGTTTATACACAATGGTGGCTTCGCTAGACTTTAAACTAAGTGACAAAGAGAATATATGTATCCCATCCCTGTTTTCTAGGCCATAGTGTGACCATTGTTTCTCAAGGTTTAACTGCCGACAGCTGCTTACACTCAATGTTTAATAAATGCTTACCATTCCTGATTCTATCACATTAGCCACCGTACATTCAATTACATTAATTAACATACTGGGCTCATTATATTTCAACATCCTGCCCATCGCATGTTGATGAGACTGTAGTTCACATTTTACTGCTGCTACTACAAATATTCTCTTACAGAAACAAGGCGATTCGATTTCCTCCCACATTCCAAAGATAAGCAGGTTGAATGTATTTGGCCATGGTAGATTGTCCCTTCGTCCCCAAGGTATTTGTATCGGTAGATTAGCGGAGTGAGGGTGTGGTACTGCGAGGATAGATCCTATGTGCAATTCTCCTTCGGAGAGTCGGTACAGACTTGATGGGCAGAATGGTCTCCTTCAGCAATGTCGGGATTGTGTGTTTTTCAGAGCATTTGACCGTATTCAGAATTCCCTGAAAAAATAATGGAAATCTGTGTTTGTAGAACTGACAACACTGGGTTTATTATAGCTGTTTTTTTTTAACTGCAAAATGATGAAAAAAGCTGGATCATATCAATAAATAGTCGAGATATTTGTGGGGAGTCTCAAAATGTTACCATTATTGGAGATTACGCACTGTGAAGGGAAAGACAAAACTGACAAGAAAAAAATGGATTTTGTAACTCGCACAATTGTAAAGCTCATTCGGAAAGATCCAAGGCTCCACTGGGATTTGAACTCAGGATTACTAGTTCAAATCCTGAGCTAGTAATTTGCTCAGGAAATTACTGAGCAATTTCCTCAGGTAATGAGGAAATTTGACCAACTAAGCCACAGAGCCTGGCACTGCTGTGTGTGGGCTCAGAGGAATGCCGGGAATACGTTTCAGATCTGGTGGTATTTGTGGAAAATGAGATACTGCCAGAACTGCAGCGAACCTGTGAACTGTCCGACTAAATATTGAACGGTTTAACATGAGCTGGTTCCACTTAGTGTTTCCAGACACACATTTGATATAAAAGTAGAGATGTGACTCACACATACAGTTTTCTGCTCTGAAGGCAGCTGTGCTCCTTCTGGCGCACGAAGTGATTTAAAAAAAGAAAATAATTTATACATCCAGGGTATGTGCGTCACTGATACGGGAAACATTTATTACCCAAATTAATCTTCTTTGAGTAATTGGCGATGAATTCATTCTGGAGACACTGCAGTCCATGTGGTGTACGTACACGTAGACTGCTGTTAGGGAGGGAGTTCCAGGATTATGATCCAGCCGTGGGAACGGTGATATGTTTCCAATCCAGGATGATGTGTGTCTCGGAGTGGAACTTATAGGTGGCCGTTGTTTCTCTGCATCTGCTGCCCTTGTGCTGAGAGGTTTCCTGGGTTTGTTGGTTCTTCGTGAAAGAAAACAAATCAGCGTCAGAAGTGAGAGTTGAATCCACCCTTCGAGAGAAGATTGCGACTTAAAAAAAAAGCGACTCAGACGGATTGACCATCCTGACTACATTAACCAATGTGTAAAATCTGTGCACAAATCAAATTGAAGTCCGTCTTTGGAGCATTCACATTTCAAACTCGATGCTTTTTTTCCATTTTTGAACCCCAGCAAGAGGCCTGTATCTGAGTCCCATCCTTCCCAAGCCACCGGAGGGGTAGGGGGTGGTGTAGGTGGTGTGGGGGAGGGATGGGGGCCTGTGGGCGGGGGGGTGGTGGTGGAGGAGGTGAGGAGCTCCTCATTGTTGCATTGCACTGTTTGCTCAAGTCAACAAAGACACAATTCCCGCCCTACCTTGTTCCTTACAGAAGTGTTGAGAGTGTGAGACCTGAGCATCATGAAGTATCCAATTGGAGAGTTACATGCTGGCGACAGGAATATCTCCCCACACCGATTTCGGAGCTGCTGAATATTTCCAACATTTCCTCTTTCTGATTTTGTATCTTCATTACAGGAATTAATTTACTGACAGCCCAAACCTTGTCTCTCGGGCCCAGCTCCAGATACAAATTTTCTGTGATCTTCAAACGGTCAACTTCACTCCTCGCTTCCCTGCACACATGCTTAAAATCGGCTGTTTCACACTCAGCAGCCTTGGCATTGCCTTCAAAACAAACCTCATCCTGCAACCGCCCACCAGCGCCTCAGAGTTGCAAGTACATTTCAGAAATTGGCAAAAGCAAGAGGATTACAGTATTTGTGAGGGCATATAAAAGATTAATACACATTCACAAACAGACTGATTATGTGAGAATCTCTCTCTCTCTCTCTCACACACACACACACACACACACACACACACACGCACGCACACACACACACACACACACACACACACACACACACAAACACACACACACAAACACTCGTCACCACCACCACAGCAAATTGTGAAATGTCTCATCAATAATAAAAAATCTGGAATTGAAAATCTAATGACCATGAATCGAGTGTCTTAAAATAACACAACTGGTTCACTAATGCTCTTTAAGGATTTTTTTTTTTTACCTGGTCTGGACCTACATGTGGTCCCGACCCACAGCAATGTTGTTGACTCTAAGCTGCCCTCTGAGATATAGATGGTAGATGAGTTGGTAGATACAGATGTGATTGGCGCAACTCGTGGGCCGAAGGGCCTTTTTGTGCTGTGGAGTTCTATGTTCTCTGTTCTGAGGTGACCTATTATGCCACTCTGTTCAATGGCAATTTGGAAAGGGCAATAATTTTGAGCCCAGCCAGAGACACCCACATTCCAGGAATGAATAAAGAAAGTTAATTAGCGATTGTGGAGCTGCGATGGCCGAGTGGTTAAGGCGTTGGATTAGAAATCCAATGGGGTTTCCCCGCGCAGGTTCGAGTCCTGCTCGCAGCGATTATCAATGAATGCATTTGCTTTCTACAGAGACGGGGCTTCGACCGTTTTTTGTTGACGACACGAAGGTTGATGGTGTTGTGGATAGTCTGGAGGGATGCCAGAAGCTGCAGAAAAAAAACATAGGTAGGATGCAAGACTGGACAGAGAAGTGGCAGATGGACTTCAACGCAGATCAATGTGTAGTGATCCATTTTGGTAGGACCAATGGGATGAAGGAGTGCAATATCAAGGGTAGGAGTCTGAACAGTATTGAGGAGCAGAATTATCTTGGGGTCCAGGTCCATAGGACTCTTAAATCGGCCTCGCAGATCGAGGATGTGGCCAAGAAGGCGTATGGTGTACTGGTCTTCATTAATCGATACATTGAGTTTAGGAGTTGGGAGATAATGCTGCAACTTTATAAGACTCTCGTCAGACCTACTTGGAGTACGGTGTGCAGTTCTAGACGCCTCACTACAGGAAGGATGTGGAAGCTATTGACAGCGTGCAGAGGAGACTACAAGGATGTTGCCTGAATTGGGAGGCATGCCTTATGAAGATATATTGAGGGAACTAGGTCTAGAGAGACGAAAGTTGAAAGGCGACCTGATAGAGGTTCATAAGATGTTGAGAGGAACAGATAGAGTGGATTCTCGGAGGCTATTTCCCAGGGCTGAAATGGTCGCTACGAGAGGACACGGACACAATGTGCTGGGCAGCAAATACAGAGGAGATGTTAGGGGTAAGTTTTTCACTCAGAGGTTGGTGAGTGAATGGAATCGGCTTTCATCAGTGGTGGTGGAGGCGAACTCGCTGGCGTCTTTTAAGAGACTTTTGGATGAGTACATGTGATCTAATATTGGGAATTATATATATGTCTATGGCATGGTAGGTACTGATAAAATGGCATAACTTGTGGGCTGAAGGGTCTGTTTGTGCTGTAGTGTTTAAATGTTCTAACCCGCCCTTATAGTGAAGATTCCGACCTAAAAAAAACAGTGTCTTAGACGGATTGACCATCCTGACTACATTAACAAATGTGCAAAATCTGTGCACAAATCGAATTGAATTCCATCTTTGTAACATTTACATTTCAAACTCGATGCTTTTGTCCCCCATTCTCGAATCCCAGCCAGAGGCCTGTATCTGTGTCCCATCTTTCCATAAGCCTCCAGGAGTGAGGAGCTTCTCATTTTTGCATTGCTCTGTTTGCTCAAATCAACAAAGACCCAATTCCCGCCCTACGTGTTCCTTACACGAAGGTGTTGAGAATTTCAGATCTGAGCAATGTGAAGTATCCAATTAGACCGTTACATCCTGGTGACAGGAATATCTCTCCACAGCTGCTTTCGGAGCTGCTGAATATTTCCAACATTTCCTCTTTCTGATTTTGTGTCTTCATTACAGGAGTTCATTTATTGACAAACCAAAACTTGTCTCTCGGGCCCCGCTCCAGGCACAAATTTTCTATGATCTTCAAACGGACAAGTTCACTCTTCGCTTTCCTACACACATGCTTTAAAATCGGCTGGTTTCACACTCAGCAGCCTGTGGCATTGCCTTCAAACCAAACCCCATCCATCAACTTCCCCTCAGTGTCTCAGAGGTACAAGTACTTCTTAGGAGTTGACAAAAGCAACGGGATTACAATATTTGTGATATAAAAGATTAATCCATACTCACAAAGAGACTGATTATATGAGAATCTCTGTCGTTCTCTCTCTCTCGCACAGCCACACACACACACACACACACACACATACACACAAAGCACACACACATACAAACACATACACACACACACATACACACAACACACGTACATACACCCACCCGCACCAGCACACACACACTCAGACACACACACACACACACACTCAGACTCACACACACACACACACACACACACACACACACATACACACACACCACCACCACCACCAACGCGGCAACTTGCCAAATGTCTCATTAATAATAAAAAATCTGGAATTGAAATCTAATCACCATGAATCGAGTCGCTTAAAATAACACAACTGGTTCACTAATGCCCTTTAAGGAATTATTTATTACCTGGTCTGGTCTTACATGTGGCCCCCGACCCACAGCAATGTGGTTGACTGTCAGCTGCCCTTGAGGTGACCTATTACGCCTCTATCTTCAAGGGCAATTTGGAACGGGCAATAATTGTGGGCCCAGCCAGAGACACTCACATTCCAGGAATGAGTATAGAAACAACATCGGTGATCACACAGCTGCGATGGCCGAGTGGTTAAGGTGTTGGGTAAGAAATCCAATGGGGTTTCCCCACGCAGGTTCGAACCCTGCTCGCAGCGATTATCATCGAATGTGTTTGCTTCCAGCAGTCTTAGAGCCAAAACTCCTCGTGATTTTTGCCAACGATACGGAGGATTGTGGTTTTGTGGATCGTCTGGAGGGATGTCAGAAGTTGCAGCAAGACATAGATCGGATTCAAGACTGGGCGGAGAAGTGGCAGATGGACTTCAACGCAAATAAATGTGTAGTGGTCCATTTTGGCAGGACCAATGGGATGAAGGATTACAATATCAAGGGTAGGATTCTGGACAGTGTTGTGGAGCAGAAAGATTTTGGGGTCCCGGTCCATAGGCCTCACAGGTAGATGATGTGGTCTAAAAGGCGTATGGTGTACTGGCCTTCGTTAATCGAGGGATTGAGTGCCGGTGTCGGGAGGTAATGCTGCAACATTATGAGACCCTTGTCGGACCCCACTTGGAGTGCTGTGTGCAGTTCTGGTCGCCTCACTATAGAAAGAATGTGAAAAGTATTCAGAACATGCAGAGGAGATTTATAAAGATGTTGGCTGGATTGGGAGGCATGCGTTATGAACATAGATTGAGGGAGCTAGGTCTCTTCTCCCAGGAGAGACGAAAGTTGAGAGGCGACCTGACAGAGAAATGTTGAGAGGAACAGATAGAGTGGATTCTCGGGGGCTATTTCCCAGGGCTGAAATGGTCGTTACGAGAGGACACAGGTTTAAGGTGCTGGGCAGCAAGTACAGAGGAGATGTCAGGGGTAAGTCGTTCACTCAGAGGGTGGTGAGTGAATGGAATCGGCTGCCGTCAATGGTGGTGGAGGCGAACTCGATGGGGTCTTTTAAAAGACTTCCGGATGAGTACATGAGATTTAATGGCATTGAGAGTTAAAAATAGTTCTATGGCTCCGTAGGTATGGATATGATCAGCGCAACTTGTGCGCCAAAGGGACTGTTTGTGCTGTACTGTTCTACATTCTATTCAAAATGAGTGGATACAGAAAGTTAACAAAGAACAAAGAACAAAACAGCCCGGGAAACAGGCCGTTCAGCCCAACGAGCCCGCGCCGCCACCCCGATGGTCCCACCTCTACCCGCGATCCCTGTCCATGTTTATAGATCTATGGATTAAAAACCAAATTTGAGACAATTTAGGGAGAATTTGTTTTGCCAATTAGCCTAAGAGCACATCTTTGGGATGTGGGAGGAAACCGGAGCGCCCGGAGAAAACCCACGCAAGCACGGGGAGAATGCGCAAACTCCCACAGACTCAGGCCCAAATCCATGTATCTGCACAGCACAGCGATAGTCACTGAGCTATCGTGTTGCCCATCAAATGGTCCAGGTCAAGCGTACACTAACGACATGAAGCACTAGGATCCTCTCGAAAAAGATCCAAAAGCAGTCCTCTCACGACCCATCGCGTGTATGCCCCTCGTTAGACAACAAGGTGAACCAAAGCACCTGTAGGATAAAAACAATTACATCAATATCATCATCTATTTACACACTTTCTCCCAAGGCTCATGATCCCTATTTTAAATCAGTTTTCTATACCCCTCCATTCCCATTCTGTTCATGTGCCCATCTAAGTATTTCTTAAATAACTCCAGAACACCTGCCTCCACCACTTTACTTGCCAGCGCATTCCATACCTCCACCACCCTCTGTGTGAAAAAAACTCCCTTTGGCATCCAAATTATATCTTACCTCCCTCACCCTAAGCCCGTGACCCACGTGCTATTCGAGTCCATCCTAGGAAAATGCCTAACCCTGTTTACCCTACCTATTTCCTTCATAACCTTGTACACATGGATGCATGGATTTGGGCCTGTGTCTGTGGGAGTTTGTGCATTCTCCCCGTGCATGCGTGGGTTTTCTCCGGGTGTTCCGGTTTCCACCCACATCCGAAAGATGTGCTCTTAGGTTGATTGGCAAAACAAATTCTCCCTAAATTGGAGACTTCTCACAGACAGTGACCCAAGCCGGGAATCAAACCCGGGTCATAGCATTTATTGACATTGTGCTAATATCAGGGTTGTATTCGACGTTTTGACTCCGTGGCATCGCCAGATCAAAGGTGAGCCAAAATACTGATGAATTGAATGAACATTGATCTCAGGTCACGAAAAGTGTCGGTACAAATGTAAAGATTTGCATTTTTGAAAGTTTCATTCCTCAACAGTCTTTTTCGTTTTCAAAGTTAGAGAACAACACACGGAAAATTTGACATAATAACATTTCTATCAACTCCCCGTCGGGGAATTGAACCCTGGTCTCTCGCGTGACCAGCGGGGAAACTAACCACTATACTAACGAGGAACTACAACAGCATGCGACGAAATGCGTTGTACACTTGCCACTTACACTTCCAGGGCGACAACTCAGTTTTGACAAGATCAGTTATTTTCCTCAATACGGAGAACCATTTAATGCAGCAAACAGCGACTTTAACCACCTAATTAAAACTTTTGTACCAGCAGGAAAGAGAATGAGATGGATGCATGAATAAAAAACACAAATCAAGTGGAAACAGTAAATGCGATTGCCGATCATTTCAAGCCTCATGTTCTTTTTAATTTTGGAGGAAAGACGAGGTCTTGAAGTTTGAACATGCTGGACAATCTCAGCTGGTCTCTCTCCACAGATAATGTCTGACACACATCTGGGATAAAGTATCCGCGTTCAGGATTTGATTGACAAACATAGTTTTCTAATCTGAAGTCAGATGTGCTCGGACTCCGACACAGATGATTTTTCAAAATGTCATTTTCACGGGATGTTGCTGTCGGGGACTCGCCCACATTCCTTATCTCGTATTAATTTGGTGGTGAGTTCTTTCTTGAACCACTGCAGTCCATATGGTGTATGTGCACACACTGTGCTGTTAGGGAGGGTGTTCCAGGATTGTGAGACAGCCACAAAAACGGCGATATATTTCCAAGTCAGGATGGAGTGTTTCTCTCGGAGTGGAACTTGCAGGTGGTCGTTGTTTCTCTGCATCTGCTGCCCTTGTGCTTCCAGCTGAAAGATTTCGCGGGTTTGGATGGCGCCTCGATAAGGAGAAAACACCGTCAGGATTGGGATTTGAACACACGCCTTCAGAGAAATATGATGTCTGAAAACAGCGTCTTTACCTTTCCGGTCATTCTGATGCACTCAGTCAACTTCCACTCGCCCTGCGCAAATCGATTTGAATTCCATCTTCATCCTCATTATATTTAACACGTGTCTCTATCCATTTTTCAACCGCAGCCAGAGTCCTGTACCTGAGTCCCATCCTACACTCCCAGAGCTGGACAAATACAGACAGAATTCCAAACTAAGTGATAGTTCTGACAACGGCCGAGCTTCCAACTCTTTGTGTTCTTGATAATAGGCAGAAAACAAGCGGGTGCAGAGCAGAGTGGAGCAGCGGAAGCGTGCTGGGCCCTGAACCCAGAAGATGATGGATCAAAACCTCCCTTTGCTATGATATTCACACTCACATCCAAGTGAGCGTTCGGCTGCTGTACCAGGAATTATCCTGGTTTTGTTGGCAGTAAATTTACACCCTTTTCTTCATTTGCCTCACCTTGAGCGGCAGGTTTCTCTCGGTTGGTTGGACATCTTATTCAGCTCGGGTTTCATTCCCGTCTTAGGACGGAGATGGGGAGACATTTCTTCACCCAAAGAGTGGTGAGCCTGTGGAGTTCATTCGCACAGGAAGTAGTTGATGCCAAAATATTGGCTGTATTCAAGAAGCGGCTAGATTTAGCAGTTGGGGCGAATGGGGTCAAAGGATATGGGGAGAAAACAGAATTAGACTGCTGATTGGACGATCAGCCACGATCGTGCTGAATAGCGGGGCAGGATCGAAGGGCCAAATGGCCTCCCTCCCGCTCCTATCTTCTGTTTCTCTGTAATATCATTGCATAGGCTCTGGCGGTTGGCTCGTTGGTCTAGGGGTATGATTCTCACTTCGGGTCACGGCATCAAAATGCGAGAAGTCCGGGGTTCAAATCCTGGACAAGCCCAAGGTTTATTTTCATTTTTCTCCAAAGTATATTCTGAGAATAAGTGAAATCAGGAGCAGATTAGAGTTCCCGAGAAGTCATTGCAGAGAACGTATCACTGCAGAACATGAGGAAAAACAATCACTAAATTTAAGATCATTTAACCTGTTGTGGGTCTCTGGGATCGGATACACCAGATAAATAACCACATGCTGTGGATTCAGGAAACTGACCGAATGCCGACAGTTGTCACCTTGTCTGAAGACCATACAGTCCGACAGAGCTGAGAGTCCCACGATTTGATTTATGTCCCATATTTTAGTTTCATTCTGGTATTCCCACTGAACCGTGTGTTTCAGCAATGCATTTGAGGGGAAATCAACAACCAGAATACAGACACACGAACATAGGGAATAAGAGCAGAAGTACTCCATTCGGCCCGCCTGGCCCGCCATTCAATATGATTATGGCTGATCTGTTTGTTTTCCAATTCCCATATTCCCATCTACCCTCCAATAACCATTATTCTCTTGTATAACACTAATGTGACCCATGCACTGGAGCAAGGAGATTCCTCTGCGCCTCCGCATTCTGCAACCGGTCGATATTTAACTAATTCTCTGTTTTTTTTTGTTCTTTCTGCCAAAGTGAGCAACTTCACATTATCTGACAATATATTCTAGCTGCCGAAATATTGACCGCTCACTTAAGCTATCTATATCCATCTGCAAACTCCTTCTGTCCTCCTCACGAATCACTTTCCTACCTGTGTGTCATTTGTAACTTTCGCTACCATTTATCCACTCCTTCCACCAAAAGCATGATGGAAATTACAAAAGCTTGAGCCCCCCGGACAGAGCCCTGGATGTGATTTCAGTCAGCACATTCTGCCAATCAGAACGAAAAGAGACATTTCTGCATCCTCCCTATTTTCTTCCAGCCAATCAATCTTCTATCCAGCCTAATATGTTACCTCCCACAGCATGAGTTTTTTTTTTGAATTCATCAAAAGTAAATTTGACGGATGTATTCTTTAATGTTTTCTGAAATCCAATTGCAGCACACCTTCAGATTCCGCTTCATCCACAAGCATTTCTCTGGTTCAAAGAACTGCAATTATCTGTTAAACAAAACTGGCCTGTTTTGCTAACTGTTCAGCCAGAATCTCCTTAGAGACTGATGTCAACATCTGCTAAATGTCAGGTTCTACCTAACTGGCCAATGGAGTTTCTTCAGCTGTCTTTCTTCTTTATTGGGTTATTCTGATGATTGGTCATGATAAGTCTCCCTTAGTGTCCCAAAATGTGTCGGTTAGGGTGACGAGCAGGATAATATGTGGGCGTATACGGATAGAACCCGGGTGGGATGATCTATGGCGAGTGGGTGCAGACTCGATGGAACGAATTGCTTTTTTCTGCACCGTATGGATAATATGATTCTATGATTTTGCAGAACCTGTCCAATTTTGGGAAATGAGCACAATTTCATCCAATATCTAATTTGTCATCTCTTTAAAGAACATCGAATGATGTCTATGTGGATCCAGGCACTCGTCGGTCCGCACCTCCAACAACTTCCTCAGTAAAGCTACCCCCATCATTGTAATTTCACCAAGTTCTGCTCTCCCTTCCACCTCCTGATTTACAGCTATTACTGGAGTGTTTTTCTGTCCTCCATAGCGAAGATTCCTCAGCTGCTCCCAAGTAGATTTATCGATCGAATAAATTATTGACTGGTGATGGGATGAAATGTTACAGTGAAAATACTGCAGCATGGAGTTCCAAATTTTACCAGCCATGATTCAATGGTAGAACAGACTCGATGGGCAGAATGACACAATTCAGCTCAAATATATTTTGGTTTTAGGAAGGCAAGTGAAATTTTGGATTATATTTCGAAGGGAATGAATATAAAAATAGGGGAATCTTGTCAATCCTCGGGGCCGTTAAAGCGCAGAGCTGATTGGTGGTGATTTAACCAGAGGATTCACACCTCAGACGAGAATGTTGCGGATGTTGTTCCTTTATTCAAGAAAGGGAGTAGTGATAGTCCTGGAAATTATAGGACAGTGAGTCTAACCTCGGTGGTTGGTACGTTGATGGAGAAGGTCCTGAGAGGCAGAATTTATGAACATTTGGAGAGGTATAGTATGATTAAGAATAGCCAGTATGGCTTTGTCAAACGCAGATCATGCTTTACGAGCCTGACTGATTTTTTTTTGAAGATGTGAGTGAACATTAATGAAGGAAGAGCTGTAGATGTAGTATATATGGACTTCAGCAAGATTTGAGAAAGTGAGGGGGAATGGGATCTAAGGGGACATTGTTTTGTGGATCCAGAACTGCCTTGCCCACGAAGACAAAGAGTGGTTATAGATGGGTCATATTCCACACGGAGGTCGGTCACCAGTGCAGTGCGCCAGGGATCTGTTCTGGAACCCTCACTCCTTCTGATTGTTAGAAATGACCTGGATGAGGAAGTGGATGAAATGGTTTGGTAAGTTTGCTGATGACACAAAGATTGGAGGTGTTGTGGATAATGTGGAGGGATGTCAGAAGTTGCAATGAGATATTGATAGGATGCAAGGCTTGGCAGAGAAGGGGTAGAGGGACTTCAACCCAGATAAGCGTGAAGTAGTTCATTTTGGCATGTCAAATACGATGACAGAATATAATATTAATGGCAGCACTCTTGGCAGTGTGGAAGATCAGAAAGATCTTGAGGTCCGAGTTCACGGGACGCTCAGAACAGCTGCGCAGGCTCAAGCAGTGGTTAAGAAGACATATTGTGTCCTGGTCTTCATCAATCGAGGAATTAAGTTTACAAGTCGAGAGATAATGTTGCAGCTATATAGGACTCTGATCAGACCTCACTTGGAGTACTGTGCACAGTTTTGGTCGCCTCATTACAGGAAGGATGAGGAAGGCATAGGAAGGGTGCAGAGGAGATTTACAAGGATGTTGCCTGGATTGGGGAGCATCCCTTATGAGGATAGGCTGAAGGAGCTCGGGCCTTTTCCTCTTGGAGAGACGATATATGACCTGATAGAGGTGTATAAGATGTTCAGAAGTATTGATCGAGTGGATAGTCAGAGGCTTTATCCCAGTGTTGAAATGGTTGCCACACGAGGACAAGATTTAAGGTACAGAGGAGACGCCAGGGGTAAGTTTTTCACCCAGGGAGTGCTGTGTGTGTGTGGAATGGCCGCTGGCAACGGTGGTGGAGGCTGATTCGATAGCATCTTTTAAGAGACTTTTATATGAGAACATAGAACTTAGTAAGATAGAGAGTTATGGGTAAGCCTAGTAATCTTAAATTGGGGCATGTTTGGCACAACTTTGGGGGCCGACGGGCTTCTATTGTGCTGTAGTTTTTCTACGTTTCTCTGTTTTTTTTTAATGAGAAGCAAAACTGAGAAGTCGGACACTTCAAGAGCAAAGTGAACCGATGTGAAAATGAATCCAGAGGTGTTGGCTGAGTTATTCGTCAGGTGAAATGCGCTGAACCTCTATCATGTCACAGGTCATGTTGAACTAATCTATTAGAATTTTTCGAGGTGGTTACCAGGAAAGTGGATGAAGGGAATACAGTGAATGTTGCCTACATTTACTTCAAAAAGGACTTTGATAAGGTCCCACATGGGAGGTTAGTTAGGAAGGGTCAGTCACAACGTATATATGGAGTGGTAGTAAATTGGATTAGATATTGGTTCAATGGCAGAAGCCAGAGAGTGGAAGTGGAGGATTGCTTTTCTGAGTGGAGGCCTGTGACTAGTGGCGTGCCACAGAGATCTTTGCCGGGTCCATTTTAGTTTGTCATCTATATCAATGATCTGGATGATAATATGGTGAATTGGATCAGTAAACTTGCTTATGATACAAAGATTGGAGGATTAGTGGACAGTAAGGAAGGTTCACAAAAGTTGCAGAGGGATGTAGACTAGCTAGAAAAAAAATGGGCTGAAAATGGCAGATAAGTATGAGGTATCGCACTTTGGAAGGACAAACAAAGGTAGAACATACAAGGTAATGGTAGGACACTGAAGAGTGTAGTAGAACAGAGGGATCTGGGAATACAGATACACAATTCCCTAAAAGTGGCATCACAGTTAGATAGGGTCGTAAAGATTGGTTTTCAACATTGGGCTTTATAAATCAAAGTATTGAGTACAAGAGTTGGAATGTTATGGTGAGGTTGTATAAGACATTGCTGAGACCGAATTTAGAGTATTGTGTGCAGTTTTGGTCACCTAATTACAGGGAAGATATTAATAAGATTGAAAGTGTGCAGAAAAGGTTTACAAGGATGTTGCCGGGATTTGAGGAACCGAGTTACAGAGAAAAGTTGAATAGGTTCGGACTTTATTCCCTGGAGCTTAGAAGACTGAGGGGCGATTTGACATAGGTTATAAAATTATGATGGGTAGAGATAGAATGAATACAAGCTGGCTTTTTCAACTGAGGCTAGGGGAAAAATAAGTAAAGGGGGAAAATTTAAAGGAAATATGCGCCGGTAGACTTCTTCACACCGAAAGTGGTGGGAGTGTGGAATGAGCTGCCGGATGAAGAGGTTCTTTTTTTTAACATTTAAGATAAACTTGAACAGGTACATGCATGAGAGGGATGTGGAAGGATATGATTCAGGTGCAGGTAAGTGGGACTAAGCAGAAAAATGGCTCAGCACACTAACAAACTCCAAAAGGGTCTGTTTCTGTGCTGTAATGTTCTATGGGATTGGGGAATAAATGTTGCAGCTTGGCGCAAAGAATGACAGGGAACAAATAACAACACAGCACGGGAAACAGGGAGACGGCACCGCCATTTTAACGTTCCCACTTCCACCCATGACCCTTGTCTATGTTTACGGAAATCTGCGTTGGAACCAAATTGGGGAGACAATTTAGCGACAATTTATTTTGCCATTCAGCGTCAGAGTACATCTTTTGGGGTGTGGGAAGGAACCCAATAAAAAAGGCGTATTATCGACGAGGGTGGGATTCGAACCCACGCGTGCAGAGCACAATGGATTAGCAGTCCATCGCCTTAACCACTCGGCCACCTCGTCACGCAATGACTGCTTTTCTAATCACCTCTTGAACAAAGAACACATTTCTCCTATAGGGTAATGTTGTGTTCCTACGTTCTCTTTAATTTTGTTTCGCTGTTACTCTCCCATTCGATGGAGAGGCAATTCCCTCTTTGAGCTTTGAATTCACCGAACATAACACAGATATAAAAAGGTATAAAATGCCGTGAGCTTGTGGGGCAACGGTAGCGTGTCTGGCTCCAGGTCAGAAAGTTGAGTGTTCAAATCACTGCAGGATTAAGGCATTCTTTCTCATCAGTCGTTGGATTTTGTAACCGGATAAAGTTGATTGTTCCCGAAATAACAAATCTTCACATTATGATGGATACAATACTTTAAAATACTTCATGTGTTTGCTCAATCCACAACTGTATCTCGAGCAATAAAAAGACAATATAATTAAGGAACTACATCTCACCTGCAAACCACTTTGAAACTTCTAGCATTTTGGAGAGAAAAAAAAAATCATATTTCTTGACATGATATAAGCAAAATATTGCCGTTGCTGGAATCTGAAACAAAATATCATCAATTCAACCAGCTCTGGATTAACCCAGGCACAGTTCTGATTAGCTGCAGTCCGCTTAATCTGGGGAACAGACACTGTGAGCATCGCTGGCCTCAGAGGCTTTCACAGTTACTGAGCTGGGAAACTCCAACTAATCCCCGAGAATCCACAGCACTGAGCGAGGGGGGAAAGTCTGTCCTGAAAGCTGTCAATCTGAGACACACTTTGATCTGTCAATGTGCAGATGTGTTTATTGTGTCAACGAGAGGGTGTTGAAAGGGCGGCTGGGTTAAACTAATGTTAGTGTTTGTGTGTCCACACTCAGCTTCAGATTTTCCAGCCCTTCTTGTCTCAAATCAAAAGATTTTCCTATCATTGAATCGTGCTGCTCTCCTGCTCAGAGCTGAGAAGCGAATGTAGAGTTAAATTTTGGTTGATTTCGAGGGTTCAGTCGACAAACGAATTCTAAGTCAGACGGGTTGAAATGGAAGTTGCTGCCCTGAATTCAGATGGAATTTTTCTCAACAGGAAGTATTCAGCTACTAGTTGTTTTCAGTCTGGAAATCTGGAGTGTCCTGTTTTTGCAGTGGGAGAGTTTGTGAGGAGAGAGAAACACAGAGAGGCTGGAGGAGCCGGGAGCTGACAACAACTTTTCTCTGATCTCTTCGTTCTCTGCATTTACATTGCTCCGTGCCGCCGCTACTGGCTTCATTTCGGAGCTAGTTCTGACACACACACATGTTCCACATACATCGCTCACACACATTTTCCACATCCACATTTTGGATATCATTTTGCCGCCTGGAATATATTGTAACAGAAATATATCTTATACATAAACAAGGCAGCGACCGTTTTCGAAGTGAGCTGCCCAGTTCACTTCAATCTGTGAAATTATTGGACAACTTTAAAGCAACATTGATTGTTGACAGAATTCTATTCTCTTTGAATATATTCCATCACTCTATCGCATGTGTTTGGAGTCCTGGCAAAATGATCCAGAGACATTCTGAAATTAATTATAACATGAAACTTCCTGATGGTCTATAATCCTCTTTTACTAATATTCCAATATGACTATCCCTCCCCATGTTCCACATGTAGCTTCCGTTCCTGAACTGTGTTAAGCAGGAATACCCAACGCCCACTAATAAACAGTGCAGAAAGTACATTGCAGAACGAGGTTCTTTGGCCCATTGGCCCATCGAGTCTACACTGACCACAATCCCACCCAGGCCCTACCCCTATATCCCTACATATTTTACCCACGCATCCTCGAACCTACACATCTTAGCACACTAAGAAACACTTTATTTAGCATGGCCAAACAACCTAACCCACACAGCTTTGGACGGATGGGAGGATTCGGATTAGGCGGAGGAAACCCACGCAAGAAGAATGTGCAAACTCCACAGAGACAGTGACCGAGCTCGGAATCGAACCCAAGTCCCTAGAGCTATGAAGCAGCAATGCTAACCACTGTGCTGCCGTGCCGCCTCTAAAAAAAAAGTCTATTTACCAGGAGTGGGGCTCGAAACCACTCAGACATACGTCCATTGGATCTTAAGTCCAACGTCTGAACCACTCGGCCATCCTGGTACAGTTGTGGCACTTCCTGAATGAAGTCAATGCACTATCATCTAACCAGTATTTTGAACTTCTCATTCAATCAATGTATTATGATGTGTATTTTCTATGCCCTTTGTGTCATTCCATATGTTACCCTGGAATGAAACCTTGTTTTGCCCTTGTGTCCTGATGCTCTTTCTCTTGCTTATGACGTCATGATTTTTCCTCATGAAAGTTACAGCATGGAAAACATTCTGCCCATCTTATCGATGCCAGTACAGCTCCCGAACTTTGTCGAAAATTACCACAGTAAATTGCAACTCAACATCATGGGCTGTTCTGGAGAAGCCAATTCAACATTTCCAAACTCACTCCCTGCGCACAGGGCTTGAACCAGCGCCGAGAAACGAGGGTTTCGAGTCCAACGCCGTATCCGCTCAGCCATCGTTCTGCTTATCTCTCAAAGTGATGTAAATACCTCAGCAATGTTCATATTAACTTCATCAGACACCAGGATTGCTGCTGCCCTGGGAATTGGCCAAGCAACCCGTGTCGGAAGGGACTAAGGTGGTGTCCAAGTACACCAGCTCCAAGTGAAACTCCCCAATGGACTGAAAAAACACCCCAAACAGACAACGGCTCTTTTAAAAGACCCCCACAATCTCTGTGAAAAAGCTGTGCCATCTTTTCCCTTATTGAGTGCATGAGAAATCTCTTTCTGGAGGATGAAGATTTGTCCCGTTACAGAATGCTGGGAATGGGATTTCATACCCGCCCCTTACACACACTTTCACATTGAAGGGACAATCAAACTGAACTGAGAGCGGATTATAACCCCCAGTCTGGGATTTGTGAGCGGAATGAAGAGAAACACAATATTAGGAAAACATTACATAAATTTAATAATAATTATATTCAGAATTACCTTCATAATACGATAATGTTTATTTAGCTCGGATGACCTGGGCGCCCTTCTCGGAAAAGAAGAAAGGAGGACAGAATCAGGAAGATTTGTGCACACAGGAAGCTCAGCCCGTAGTAGCGCACCCTCTCCACCTATCCCCTTCTCCCTCCTCTTCTCCCTCCTCCTTCCCCCGCAGCCTTGATTCTCCGGACACAAAGCTGCCTGTTCATCCGACAGGATATCACGTGGGATTCTCTTCCCACTTCCCATTGGAACATCCCCGGCCGCTTTCAGGGGAAAGGATCAGAATTTTCTGTCCCTGTGAAGTCTGTGTGAAGCAGTTGGTTGGTAATCTCAGTGTTTCTGTTTTTCCACTGAGCTGAGATTTGCTCCGTTTTAAATTGCTGAACGGGGTCTTATTACCGCAGGTTACAGATAAGAGATTGAGAAAATCAAACTGTTCCTAAAATAGCGGCAGGATTCTGCGAGAGAAAATGCAATACCCAGAAAGTGTGAGATGGAAATAGTTTCCTGAACATTAAAGCGTTCGGTTATTTTGTATTGTCCTGCACTGAAATTAACGGGCTTTTCCAATTTGAAAATGTAAACCAATCAAAGCCTCTTATTTCTTCTCCTGGCTCTCCGATTGGTTATGTATGTAATTGAAATGACAGTGACCAATCAGAGCTCTATTCTGGCTGCAACCCCGCAAATCGCTCACAATGAATACTAACTGAGATAAAACTGACGGAATTTATATTTTATTTTTTAAACGTACTTTGTTCGTGCCAAGAATTGAAGGAACCAGCATAATTGCGATATTTCGTCCACCGAAGTTAAACAGAAGCGTGTCGCCAGCTCCTTGTCACACATTCCGCACACTGTCACTGACGGAGAGACAAACAGCTCATCAGTTCCAAATCTGAGACAGCAGGAATAATTCCGGAGGCGCATTTTCAATCCACTGCTCGAAAAACAGCAAAGCCAGATGTTGTGTCAGCATCAGCTGGGGCTACTGTACCAGGATGGCCGAGTGGTTAAGGCGTTGGACTCAATATTCAATGGATATATGTCTGCGTGGGTTCGAGTGCCACTCCTGGTAAACGGATTTTTAACACTATATTCACTTTCTTTCTGCTCCATGTACAGTGTGCTTTGTCTGTGAAGCATGCGAGAAACTCGAATTTTCACAGCAGAACATTGCATGTGACAATACGAAATTAAAACAAACTCAGAACCACTAACAGGGGATTCAAAAACCCCAGTCCAAATTCCCATCCGTTACCAGATCATCCCTGTGTCAATCCCATAATAGCGCAGCCTCACCTCCCAAATTAAATATCAGATAAAACTGACAGATAATTTTCGGTTAAAAGTTACACAAATAAACTTAATAATGTAGTCTGAGATTCGAGTTAAACACCAGTCATATCAGCAAATCAGGTGTTTAGAAGTGGCCGTACCAATCGCCACAGTCTGCCCTCACAGACATTAGTTAAACATTCAAATCTCAAAACACTCTCAGATTCGGATATTCTGAAAGTTGGGATACAAACTCAGATTTTAGTTGAAAACTTACCGATTATGAAAGTAA